>JASAMV010006181.1:0-23414 GCA_030248065.1 Rhynchonema sp. JSB1_4
TGAAGCGGTTCAGAATGAAACAGATGACTTGGAGGAGATTGCACAGAAATTTTCGTGATTTGTACGGCTTTGATCCGTCCCACTACGAACATGGAGTCATTGCCAAGTGTGTTACGAACAATCATTAAGAAAGAATGTGAAATGTCACAGAAAACCAGCAGCAACGTCACTGACAAAACTCATGGTCAAAACGCAGCTGCCGACCACCTCAATATTGTGATGACCACAGAAGTTGAATCCAACACTGGTCAAAAAGAGCATCATTCCATACCTCAGAAGCATACTGCAACAAGGCAATGTGCCAGAAAGCGCAAGCAATCGTCACTGTCTGCTGTGTGCCAACACCAAATTGTGAAATCAAACGCCGCGCCACCGAAAAGTGCATCTGCTGACAGCACAACGATCACTTGTGACACAATTAACGTAAACTCATTGAGAGGAAAAATGGACACAGTAATGGCACATGTCGCCACTTACGGTCCTGACATATTGATGCTACAAGACAAGAATTGGTGAGAAAACACTGGGGGATTTTGAGAACTATAGTGTTATGCTCTTTGAGAAGGGACAGGGAACAAAAAGGGGGGGGGGGGGGCGGCCTATCAGTACCGGGAAAGGCCAATACCGGACCAGCCCAAGAATTAACACCATCCCCCGACAATGTATCAGCGGGTTTGGTGTTGGCAAAGGGCAAATCCATATTACCAGTGACTAAAGTGCCCACGCAATCGGAAGTCCCTGCGGACCCTACCAATCCCCGAACATGTTCGTTGATGGATTGGAGGCATTTTTGGCGCAATGCGAAGGCAGTTTTGATTACATGATTCTCGGAGGTGACTGGAATATCTGCTGCAAGACAGAACCTGAGTGTTCACGATTGCTGCTTTCAATGAGTGAATATGGACTGGAGCAAAGGGTTGACCAACTGACTCATGATAAACGACTGCTTGATGTCCTTTTTGTGTCAGAACAACTACCAACTACGGTAATCCTGAAGGCACCTATTGAGAAATGTCATGCTACCGTGTCAGGGAAAATTACAATCCCGGATGAATTGTTGCAATTTACAAAAATTGTTCGTTTGCCGCAATACCAAGATGCCAATTGGCCACACATAAACGACGAACTGTCGTCTAAGAACTTGGCACAAATAGTCACTGAGGCACCATCTGTTGATGCTGCACTGGAGTATGTCAATGCTACTTTGCACCACGTTTTAAATACCTATGTGAAATACAAAACATTTCGCGTGTCGAACAAGCCGAAAAAGGCAGAGTGGTGCTCAAAAGAGCTGATACGACTAAAAGCGAAGATGGATAACGTCTATCGCAACTGGCTTACCACTACAAACAGGGACAAGCAATCTCCAAAACTTCACACGTACAAGAAATTGAAAAAACAGTACAATAAGTTGGAGACGCAGTGCAAAAAAGCTTTCTATGCAAGAAAGTTTGAATACAAGCCTCAAGAACGTGCGTTCTGGGAACACGAGAGAATACTAAGAGGTAAAGTTAAAACTGACATGCCTCCATTGTGCAACTCAACTGGGAAACTGATATCTGACGAAATGGAAAAAGCAGAGCAATTTGCCGAGCATTTTAGCAGCGTGTGGAACAAAACTGATATACAAGTGCCAACACCAGATCGTGAATCTGCCTTCCATTGCCCTGAATCCGATCTATGTGATATTCCTTTTGTTTATAATTTCCTAATCAAACTGAAAGACCGAAAATCCGCAGGCATAGATGATCTTAATCCCATCGTGCTGAAAGCGTGTGCACCGGCACTTGCTCCGGCGTTAACATTGTTATATCGGAGATGTCAAAGGGAGGGCGTTTTTCCCAAAACATACAAACAATCTGTCACAGTACCAATACCAAAAGTTCCGCGACCAACAAGTTTCTCACAATATCGCCCCATAAGCCTTCTGTGCATTACCGAAAAGTGCTTCGAGCGTCACATATACAATTTACTGGTGCCCTACATCGAACCCAAGCTTTCTAACTATCAATTTGGTTTTCGAAAAAAGCGAGGATGTGCGGATGCTTTATGGCACTTTGATGCAATAGTAAATTCCATGCTTGACAGATACACAAATGTGTGGGCAACGTTTGTTGACCTCTCTAAAGCCTTTGATTTAGTGCCCTTCAAGTCACTCATTCGCTGCCTGGCGACTGAATATGGGCTACCGGAGCATCTGACTGCACTGCTTAAGAACTATCTATCTGATCGCTGGCAGTGCGTACGTGTAGGAACTAGTCTGTCAAATTTCACTGAAGTCATCAGCGGTGTGCCACAAGGCAGCGTATTAGGCCCACTACTATTTATCGCATACATAAATAGCATACCGATTTCCGAGCTAAGTGAAACTACCCGATTAATCAAATTTGCTGATGATTTGGTTATCATACACCCAGTCAAATCAAGTGAATCAGCTGGGCAACTACAACAAGACATAGACAAAATTGCCAACTTCTTTGCCAGTAAACTGCTGAAAGTAAATGAGACTAAGACGAAAATTATGACGTTCCGTCGAGCTAGGTCAACATTGAAACAAAACCCTAAAGTTACAATCAACGGTTCTGTAATCGACTGCGTAACTTCATACAAGTACCTTGGAGTACTTTTAGACGAACAGCTAAATTATAATCTGCAATGTAGCAAGGTTTGTGCAAAAGTCAAAAAGACGATTGGTTACCTGACAAGCCAATTCCGTGGCAGTGTGCCAGTGAAAAGTTTGAAATGCTTGTACGTTGCTTTGCTTCGCTCTGTTATGTTATACGGATGTGGCTCAAGCTATCCAATACGGAAATGTGATCAAACACTCCTGGAACGAACCCAAAAATTTTCATGTAGAGCGATACTAAACAAATGGGAACATGAAACAACCTATGACAGTATGCTTCAGCAAATTGGATGGGTTCCATTCTACCAACAAGTGTTCACAGTTAGGCTGTGTACATTGTACCAATATGTCTATGGGCTGCGATTCTCACTTCCCGACCTGTTCACCTTATTGAGCGACTGCGATGTGCGAACGAGTTCAAGAATTGCCCATTCAAAAACAATCAAGTTGGCAAAACCGAGCACAACCCGATATCAAGCCAGTGCGATGAATTCAACCGCGCTTGCCTTCAACAACTTGCCACAAACAGTTATAGATATGTGTTATTCCAAATTCAAACGAGCTGTGGCTTCAAAACAGATGTTCGACTTTGTAACCGATAAAGTAGGAATTTTTAAAGTTCCAATGATTCCATCAATCGACGTGTGATCCGATGAACTGTAACGTGTGTCTTTCTTGTCATAACACCATTCCCTTTTCAGGACATGATCGTTTTGTTTTACCGTGACATGCACACGTTCAGGCCCATATCCCATGTCCCATCGGATCAGGTATGTATACCTCACGATGTTTCATTGACAAACCAAGTGCTTTCATTTTCTCAGTTCCAGGCTAGCTACGCGCTTTGCCCATCAACCAACCTGCTTTGTGTTGAACAACTGCTAGCTAAATAACAATGTTATTATTACTCTTTCTTTTACTGGACACTGTTGTCAGTATTACTGGACATTTTGCTGTGTCTTTGTACACACGTTTCGTATGACAATCCATTTCTGGACACCTGACCATTCAAATCGCAAACTGTGAGACTGAACTGCGATAATCACAACGTTTTTTTTCCTAGTATAAGGTTATGCGATCCATTTTATCAATGATTATATTGATGTTGCGCATATGCCTTGTGGTTATAACCATGAAAAGTAAAACGAAACGAAACGAAACGACAATCACTTGCGCTCACCAACCATTTAAACTCTCTTCTCAGCATTTCACAAAGTACAAACAAGTCATCATCATCATTTCTTTTTGCACTTTTGCAGTAAGCATGGAAGTTAAAGGGGCGGACTCATTGCTAAAAGTGCTCTTTTTATGAGTTCATCTGGTAGATGGGATATGTGCGATCAGAATGACATCAAAATTAAATTAATCGGATGAAAATCGACCGAGCTTGAAGCGATTGAATCGGTCCAACCAGGAACAAAAATAATTTTGGACCAGCTGCATTTTTATTGCAAATCAGGGGAACCTCGTACTCTGGCCATGAAACATTCAGAAAAATAGTCGTTTTTATATGATCACTGCGTGACGTGGCTGTCAGCTGGCTCACCTCAAGTACACCAAGAAATGTGTGTTTGTTTTTATATAGAAATGACTGTTTTTCTGAATGTTTCATGGCCAGAGTACGAGGTTCCCCTGATTTGCAATAAAAATGCAGCTGGTCCAAAATTATTTTTGTTCCTAGTCGACCCGATTCAATCGCTTCGATCTCGGCCGGGTTTCATCCGATCGGCTTAGTCTTGGTGGCCTTGTGATGGCGCGGGTCTCAGCTACACGCTGAAACCATAAACAGGGCACTTTTAGCAATGAGTCGCCCCCTTTAAAGGGGGCCTTTCGCATTTCAAACCGCCTTCAAACTTTGCACGCATTTGAATATTGTTCAGGGCGTTATTAAACTCTCACGCACCAAAAACCCAATCTGCAGCATGCAACCAGGAGATGCACTTTAAGAAGAACATCCGGGAACAAAGTGTGCCGCGGACCAGCCCAATTTATACCTGCGCATTCAGGCAAACTGCTGATCAAAAAGGTGTCAAGGCGAATGAATGTTTCGCATGAAACGTGCAACACCGCTAACTATGGAATTTCGCTTTTCTTTTTAGTTCGAATTTCAACGAATTGTTCCAGTGTGACAAACAGACCTTGAAACATTTAGCAGCCACGCATGAACAATTCGTTGCAATTCGAAATAAAAAGAAAAGCGAAATTCTATAGAGAGACAGGGGCAAATATCGTGCGAAACATGCTACGCCTTGACCGCCCTTGTCATCAGGCAAGTTGCCTGAATGCGCAGGTTGAAATTGGGCTGGTCCACATTTGATTTTGTTCCCGGATGTGCCTCTTGAAGGGGATCTCCTGGCCGCACGCTGAACGTAAGACCTCCGGTGTGTTTGACGTTTATGACGCCTTGACCACTGTCTGAACACATGCGAGGTTTGAAGGGGGTTTGAAATGCGAAAGGCCCCCTTTAAAGGCAAACTACACCAACACGAGCCCGATTTCGAAGGTGGTGTCTATTCAAAACGAATTGAAAGAGAAAATCATCATGCTCCACTTTGTATTCTTCAACGAACGTGTAACATTTCCCAAATGAGCAGCCACGTATGAATGTTTCACAATTCTGCCAGCTGCGAAATCGGGCTCGTGTGGGCGTAGTTTGTCTATACAAGCCACAAGGGATAAATCGTATACCGTAACAAGTATTGGTCGCACACTGACTATATATGAGAATCCATCCAAAATTTTTCCTGAATTGACAAGCCAGAAAATTCAAATTAATATTGCGCGCCAACGTGTAATCATACATAAAGCCTGCAGTAAGCGAAATGTTTCAGGGATTAAAAACGTGGTTGACTGGCTGGTTTATTTCCAGATGAAAATGTTTTGTAAGAAATACAAATAGCGCAGTGGTTAAAGCGGGAAACCGTATATCTCATGCTTGCTTTTTTACGACGCAGTTAGACTGTTTATGTCCAACGGTCACAAAAACAACGATCAAACGAGATAAACCACGTTAAAACTGTCAGAATTTATCTTTGAAAAGTTGCTTTCAGGAACAAACGCGAGCTTGTGCCGACTTACGCTCACCCTTTTGATCATGAAAGGCAGTGAGACTGAGACAAGAACCAGCTCGCTGACAGATGAAACCTTTGTGAAACGTTTCACACGTGGCTGTTGGTTGACGAGCTGGTTGGATTCCCTACTAAATGTTCTGCCGTTGCCTGATCAAAAGGGGGAGCGTCAGTCGGCACAAGCTCGAGTTTGTTCCCGAAAGCAAATTTTTAAAAATTAATTCTCACAATTTAAACGCATTTCATTTTGTTTGAACGATGTTTTTGTGATCACTCATCGTATATAGTCACATTTTATTGTGAAAGGCCGGATTCTGAGAGCATGCGATATCCGGTTGCCCGGTTTAAGCATGGCTCATCTTTGCAATCCTGAAAATCAAGGTGGTTTTGGATGGATTCTCATATGGTCATTGTGTGACCAATACCCTATGTTTCTACGTATATATTGTTCGTTTTTTTTGAAAAAATAAACGCTGGCCATCTTGGGTGGTACAAATTCTATTCACGGCAATACGAAGAAAATCAGCAGCTAACAAGTATGGTACGAATGCCTGAATGTTTGCAAAGTTTTTATCAAACGAAATGGTCGCCCGGTTGTTACGTCTTTTGTAAATCGTTGTAAGTCTATAATTATCGCAAAAAAGGCGCAACACCAAGCCGCGTGCTGCGCTGATGCTGAGTTTAACTGTGTCACTAGGTCCCAGACAGGTACGGCGCTGGTGCAACGGTGTATATTTGCTGTAGCTCGGCTCGGTGAGTGGCATTCACGGCGATTGGAATTCTGAGAACTGTGCCGGTTGTGTAAATTGCATCGAGCTGCATTTCGGTGTTGTGTGTAGCTGTACCGTTTACTGTAATCAATTATCACCGCATCAACAAACTTCCGTTCAAATGTTGTCCTGTGCTGTGCCGCCTTAACGCTTTTAGGGATAGCAAGCCGCTAACCCGATCATGCTCAAAGAACGTGTATCAACATACCACCGTGGATTGAGATCAAATGTCACATCATCAAGCAAATTTCGTCCAACCAAGTAGGTACAAGTATACATACATACATAGAAAATGTTCTTCTGTGACGTTCTGTTTTCAGCTGACCGCCTAGTCAAGTCAGCTGCTTCTTTTTGCTCCCGCCGTGGAAGCGCAACTTGGTTCCGAATTTTGGAGCAGCCGCTTATACTCATTTTCAACATCTTCAGGGTTATGAACCCAGAACGGAACTGTCTGTTGCAAATTGCTTGGATGGAACCCAAACTGGTCAACGACCCTGGAGTCTGCGGTGCAGCGCGTTGCACCTTTTTGTTTGTGGCGTGCCACAGTGTTCAAGCTCGTTGTTCAACGTGGCTGCTTGTTACACTATGTACTTGAAGCATAGTGACATCCGAGATCACCCTGCCTTCAACTACTTACAGCTACGTACAGGTATAAAAATATGTGTGACGCTCCCGCTATATGTGAAACAAAAATGAGTATGTCACAATTTGAGCGCCATATTACGCTTGTTCGCAATTGTATTGTGTCGTAGTCAAGACAGACATGGGGCCCGCTCAGTTGTGTCGTGTTTTTGCTCGTGTGGCGGTTCTGAACGTAGCGCATTTATGTATGTGTACCATGAAGGTGGGTGATTTACATTGAGTTGCTGGAGGAACACACTGAGTGCCCTCTTACATGGGACTTTTTTGAACCCGACACGCCCAAAAACTTGAGAATATACAGTACATGTACCAGTGCAAACGTCTTTCACGTCTTCGTGTGTCCCTGCTAAAAAAAAACACACATCTGAATACTGAACCACTGCGGTTCCATTCCAGTTCCAATCAGTGGCGGTGTTGTGATTTCAATAGAATTCGAGCGGCTTTTCTCTACCCACTGCTTATTCAACATAATTGTAAATCTATGCCATACTTCATTCAGAATGTGTAATTTTTGCCATTTTCCCTTTCGACCGCAACAATTAGTGAAACATGGTGTAACTCACGCATGGAGCGCGCGATTTCTGGACCTTAGTGTGCCAGAGTAAAGGCCAAACCACATGCTTCGCTCTCTCATGCAACACGAAACAAATTCTCGGGCGCTGATTGGATGTCGCGCGCGTGAGAACCAATCAGCGAGGGAAATTTGTTTCGTGTTCCGCGAGAGAATGAAGTATAGGTAGTTGGGCCTTAGAAATCCTGCGATTCGGTGGTATGAGCCTGACCTGGAGTCCAAATAGTACGCCAAAGCCGACTGAGAGAGAGACAATGTGCCTGGACGGCGTAACTGTTCCAATCCAATTACACAAAATCGTCTCGCATTTATTGTTGATGCAGGTTTCGTCTCCGACTCCACGGGAATTCACGAACTGCCAAATTATATCAGTCCCTGTCTGCAGCCGACCAGTGACAAACGACCTTGCTCGCGCAGTTGACAAACTTCTCAATGGCATGAATGACTTTAATCATGCTGTCAAAATTTAAAACACGAAACGCACCTGCATAACTTAAAAAAATATAGTAGAGACTAAAGTTATGCCAAAGGATGACGTTGGATTGGCATTGTATTGCATTATATTAGATTATATCAATGTAAATTTTAAACTTGGTGACTGGATTACATATTTATCACATTGATATGATCTTGATATGATTCAAGTTCTGCAACTCTGCAAGATCAATTGCTGTGATTAATTTCCGATATTGGCCAGCATAATGTTGAAGATTCATCGCGTCAGAACGTATCGGAGCACACAAACCATGTACATCTGAACCATTATGTAATGCGGTACTGATTTCACCTGGCAATTCTGGTTACTGATTGATAACACGATGGAGCTGCAAGGCCGAAGCTTAGCTAGAAACAGACCGCGACATACACATTAGTTACTCGCATTTCCCATCACATCAATGTGCTTGCAAACTGCTGGAGGACCGGTGCCATACGATCAACAAGTTGAAACCAAAGCTCCATGTATAGCACATCAATTCAGGCTTCATTCAACAATGGCGACACAATTCACAATATCCAATGAACACGACCGTAACAAGAAATTATCAATATGTATACACGCCGAGACAAAGCGAGTAAGATAATGACAAACGTTTTGTGATTGTCACAACACCAGAGGTTTTGGTATCATAAAGGCAATGGACAAGACGTAGATAAAGTGAGTTTAATCGAAAGCTCGAATATGTTAACAACTAAAATACTGCGAATACAGATTTCAACATATAAAATAAGCGAGTTTCATCGAAAGCACGATTATGAATAACTATATAAATACCGTGCAGATTTCAAGATAAAAAATAAGTGAGTTTAATTGGAGGCTGTCGTCAAATCATGGCGTCAAATCAAGTCATCAAATCACATGTATAATTTCTCTCGCTGATTTGGGGTTTGCTTGTTCGACGACTTGATTACGCCGTGAACTTTCGACCATAAAGCTATTAGCCTAATCCAGAGCACGAATGTGAATAAATAAATACCGCAAGTGCAGATTTCCTATTCATTTTAGTGCGCGGTCACGGTCACACATGCATCTTGCTCTTCTTGCATCAGGCATTGAATGGACATCTTACTTGCCACTAACACATATCATATATACACCACGCTCGAAACGAAATGGTGATTCAAACTGGACACCATCGATTACAAATACAGTCAGACCTCCACATAGTGAACAGAATGGGAACCGGTCACTTTGTCCGCTGTGTAGAATATTCACATGCATCAGAGCAGTGCATAAGGGCGTCCAACCGTAAGGGCTCCACCAGATAGACCCGAAACCCGAAACACGAAATATAAATTTTTTCTATGTCCATGTTTCGGGTTTCGGGTTTTGAAAAAAAACCCGAAACCCGAAACACAAAGCATGATAATCGAAAATGTTTCGGTTTTGCCACTTGTAGCTGACGTGAACAATTTATACTGTCAGTCGAAACATTTTTGATTATCATGCTTCTTGTTTCGGGTTTCGGGTTTTTTTTTCAAAACCCGAAACCCGAAACATGGACATAGAAAAAAAATGTATTTCGGGTTTCGTGTTTCGGGTCTATCTGGTGGAGCCCTAAATTGGTCAATATGAGCGCGCTGGGGGTACGATATAGTGAACCTGCGAGCTTTTCATGAACACAGTTGGCTATAATAGGTTATTATTTCACACTGGTTTACGGCTTGTTTGGCATCATTTTAAGTCCGAAACGTGGCAGTGAAGAACTACAGCAGCAACATTTGGGTTGACATTTGATCAATTTGGTTCATCTGGCAACAGCAAGCAATGTGAACAACAAAGTGCAGGAGAGTGCATACAGAGGGTGAAACAATGTGACTAAGAGGGTGCAGGAGAGCGCAACTATTTGAACATTGAGACGTAACATTTTGACGCAAGCGCCAAAACAGAACGTCCCCCTACGCTTCAACACAGCCCAGACAGTGAATTAGTTCAGAGGGTGGAGTAATGTGACTAACAGAGTGCAGGAGAGCGCAACTATTTGAACATTGAGACATAACATTTTGACGCAAGCGCCAAAACAGAACGTCCCCCTACGCTTCAACACAGCCTAGTCAGCGCGTAAGTTCAGAGGGTGGAGTAATGTGACTAACAGAGTGCAGGAGAGTGCAACTATTTGAACATTGAGACATAACATTTTGACGCAAGCGCCAAAACAGAACGTCCCCCTACGCTTCAACACAGCCTAGACAGTGCGTTAGTTCAGAGGGTGGAGTAATGTGACTAACAGAGTGCAGGAGAGCGCAACTATTTGAACATTGAGACATAACATTTTGACGCAAGCGCCAAAACAGAACGTCCCCCTACGCTTCAACACAGCCTGGTCAGCGCGTTAGTTCAGATGGTGGAGTAATGTGACTAACAGAGTGCAGGAGAGTGCAACTATTTGAACATTGAGACATAACATTTTGACGCAAGCGCCAAAACAGAACGTCCCCCTACATTTCGACACAGCCTAGGCAGTGCGTTAGTTCAGAGGGTGGAGTAATGTGACTAACAGAGTGCAGGAGAGTGCAACTAATTGAACATTGAGACATAACATTTTGACGCAAGCGCCAAAACAGAACGTCCCCCTACGCTTCAACACAGCCTGGTCAGCGCGTTAGTTCAGATGGTGGAGTAATGTGACTAACAGAGTGCAGGAGAGTGCAACTATTTGAACATTGAGAAATAACATTTTGACGCAAGCGCCAAAACAGAACGTCCCCCTACGCTTCAACACAGCCTAGACAGTGCGTTGGTTCAGAGGGTGGAGTAATGTGACTAACAGAGTGCAGGAGAGTGCAACTATTTGAACATTGAGACATAACATTTTGACGCAAGCGCCAAAACAAAACGTCCCCCTACGCTTCAACACAGCCTGGACAGCGCGTTAGTTCAGAGGGTGGAGTAATGTGACTAACAGAGTGCAGGAGAGTGCAACTATTTGAACATTGAGACATAACATTTTGACGCAAGCGCCAAAACAGAACGTCCCCCTACGCTTCAACACAGCCTAGTCAGCGCGTTAGTTCAGAGGGTGGAGTAATGTGATTAACTGCGTGGAGGAGAGTGCAACTATTTGAACATTGAGACATAACATTTTGACGCAAGCGCCAAAACAGAACGTCCCCCTACGCTTCAACACAGCCTAGTCAGCGCGTTAGTTCAGAGGGTGGAGTAATGTGATTAACTGCGTGGAGGAGAGTGCAACTATTTGAACATTGAGACATAACATTTTGACGCAAGCGCCAAAACAGAACGTCCCCCTACGCTTCAACACAGCCTAGTCAGCGCGTTAGTTCAGAGGGTGGAGTAATGTGACTAACAGAGTGCAGGAGAGTGCAACTATTTGAACATTGAGACATAACATTTTGACGCAAGCGCCAAAACAGAACGTCCCCCTACGCTTCAACACAGCCTAGACAGCGCGTTAGTTCAGAGGGTGGAGTAATGTGACTAACAGAGTGCAGGAGAGCGCAACTATTTGAACATTGAGACATAACATTTTGACGCAAGCGCCAAAACAGAACGTCCCCCTACGCTTCAACACAGCCTGGTCAGCGCGTTAGTTCAGATGGTGGAGTAATGTGACTAACAGAGTGCAGGAGAGTGCAACTATTTGAACATTGAGACATAACATTTTGACGCAAGCGCCAAAACAGAACGTCCCCCTACGCTTCAACACAGCCTAGACAGTGCGTTGGTTCAGAGGGTGGAGTAATGTGACTAACAGAGTGCAGGAGAGTGCAACTATTTGAACATTGAGACATAACATTTTGACGCAAGCGCCAAAACAGAACGTCCCCCTACGCTTCAACACAGCCTGGTCAGCGCGTTAGTTCAGATGGTGGAGTAATGTGACTAACAGAGTGCAGGAGAGTGCAACTATTTGAACATTGAGACATAACATTTTGACGCAAGCGCCAAAACAGAACGTCCCCCTACGCTTCAACACAGCCTAGACAGTGCGTTGGTTCAGAGGGTGGAGTAATGTGACTAACAGAGTGCAGGAGAGTGCAACTATTTGAACATTGAGACATAACATTTTGACGCAAGCGCCAAAACAGAACGTCCCCCTACGCTTCAACACAGCCTGGACAGCGCGTTAGTTCAGAGGGTGGAGTAATGTGACTAACAGAGTGCAGGAGAGTGCAACTATTTGAACATTGAGACATAACATTTTGACGCAAGCGCCAAAACAGAACGTCCCCCTACGCTTCAACACAGCCTAGACAGCGCGTTAGTTCAGAGGGTGGAGTAATGTGACTAACAGAGTGCAGGAGAGTGCAACTATTTGAACATTGAGACATAACATTTTGACGCAAGCGCCAAAACAGAACGTCCCCCTACGCTTAAACACAGCCTGGTCAGCGCGTTAGTTCAGATGGTGGAGTAATGTGACTAACAGAGTGAGGAAGTGCAACTATTTTACCATTGAGACATACATTTTTGACTCAAGCGCCAAAACAGAACGTCCCCCTACGCTTCAACAAGCCTAGTCAGCGCGTTAGTTCAGAGGGTGGAGTAAGTGACTAACAGAGTGCAGGGAGGCAACATTGAACAGAGACATAACATTTGACGCAAGCGCCAAAACAGAACGTCCCCCTACTTCAACAAGCCTGTAGCGCGTTAGTTCAGATGGTGGAGTATGGACTAACAAGTCAGGAGAGCGCAACTATTTGAACATGAGACATAACATTTTGACGCAAGCGCCAAAGACGTCCCCCTACGCTTCAAACAGCCTGGTTAGTTCAGATGTGGAGAATGAAAAAGTAGAAGTGAATTTAACAAGACAAACATTTTGACGCAAGCGCCAAAACAGAACGTCCCCTACGCTCAAACAGCCTAACAGTGCGTTAGTTCAGAGGGTGGAGTAATGTGACTAACAGAGTGCAGGAGAGCGCAACTATTTGAACATTGAGACATAACATTTTGACGCAAGCGCCAAAAACGTCCCCCTACGCTTCAAAAGCCTAGTCAGCGGTTAGTTCAGAGGGTGGAGTAATGTGACTAACAGAGTGAGGAGATGCAACATTGAACATTAGACATAACATTGAGCAAGCGCCAAAACAGACGTCCCCCTAGCTTCAAAATATACGCGTTAGTTCAAGGGTGGAGTAATGACTAACAAGTAGGAGAGCAACTATTTGAACATTAGAATAACATTTTGAGCAAGCGCCAAACAGAGTCCCCCTACGCTAAACTAGTTATCAGAGTGGAAATGTGAAAAAAAAGAATAAACATTGAGAAAATAAACGCAAAAGAACGTCCCCCTAGTCAACAAGTTCACGTTAGTCAGAGGTGGAGTAATTGATAACAGAGAGAGAAAAACAGAGAATAACATTGAGCAAGCGCCAAAACAGACGTCCCCCTACGTTCAACAAGTAAACGCTAGTTCAGAGTGAGAATGATAAAATGAGAGCAATAACATAGAATATTACAGCGCCAAAACATCCCCCAGCTTACACAGAAGCGAGTTCAGGGTGGAGATGAAACAAGTAGAAGCGAACTATAACAAGACAAACATTACGCAACGCCAAAAGACGTCCCCCTACGCTTCAAAAGCTAGAGGTTAGTTCAGATGAGAAGTGACAACAGAGAAAACTTTAACAAAATACATTTTACAAGCCAAACAACGTCCCCCAGCTTCAAACAGCTAAGGTAGTTCAGAGGGTGGAGTAATACTAACAAGTGCAGGAGAGCGAACTATTGAACAAAGACATAACATTGAGAAGCGCACACGTCCCCCAGTACACACCTAAGGCGTTAGTAAGTGGAAAGGACTAACAAGTCAGAAGCGAACATTAACAATGAGACATAACATGACGAAGGCCAAAACGTCCCCCTAGCTTAAACAGCCTAGTTAGTTCAGAGGTGAGTAAACTAACAAGTGCAGAGAGGAACTTGAACAAGAGACATAACATTTTGACGAAGCGCCAAACAGAACGTCCCCCTACGCTTCAACACAGCTAGACACGCGTTAGTTCAGAGGTGGAGAAGACTAACAAGTGCAGAGAGCGCAACATTGAACAAGACATACATTTGACGCAAGCGCCAAAACAACGTCCCCCTAGCTTCAACAAGCCTAGACAGGTTAGTTCAGAGGGTGGAGTAATGTGATAACAGAGGAGGAGAGCGAACAACAAGACATACATTTTGACGCAAGCGCCAAAAGAACGTCCCCCTACGCTTCAACACAGCCTAGAAGGCGTTAGTTCAGAGGGTGGAGTAATGAAACAGAGTGAGGAGAGCGCAACATTGAACAATGACATAACATTTTGAGCAAGCGCCAAAAAGAACGTCCCCCTACGCTTAACAAGTAGAGCGCGTAGTTCAGAGGTGGAGTAAGTGACTAACAGAGTGCAGAGAGAACTATTTGAACATTGAGACATAACATCCAAGCGCCAAACAGCGTCCCCCTACGCTTCAACAAGCCTAGACAGCGCGTTAGTTCAGAGGGTGGAGTAATGTGATAAAAGTGAGGAGAGGAACATAACAAGAGAAAATTTTAGCAAGCGCCAAACAGAACGTCCCCCTACGCTTCAACACAGCCTAGACACGCTTAGTTCAGAGGTGAGTAATGGACTAACAGAGTCAGGAGAGCGCAACATTTGAACATGAGACATAACAGACGAAGCGCCAAAAAACGTCCCCCTACGCTTAACACAGCTAAAGCGGTTAGTTCAGAGGGTGGAGAATTGACTAACAGAGTGCAGGAGAGGCAACTATTTGAACATTGAGACATAACATTTACAAGCGCCAAAACACGTCCCCCTACGCTTCAACACAGCCTAGACAGGCGTTAGTTCAGAGGGTGGAGTAATGTGACTAACAGAGTGCAGGAGAGCGCAACATTGAACAATGAGACATAACATTTGACGAAGCGCCAAAACAGAACGTCCCCCTACGCTTCAACACAGCCTAGACAGCGCGTTAGTTCAGAGGGTGGAGTAATGTGACAACAGAGAGGAACATGAACAATGAACATAACATTTGACGCTTGCGTCAAATGTTATGTCTCATTGTTCAATAGTTGCGCTCTCCTGCACTCTGTTAGTCACATTACTCCACCCTCGAACTAACGCGCTGTCTAGGCTTGTTAAGCGTAGGGGGACGTTCTGTTTTGGCGCTTGCGTCAAAATGTTATGTCTCATTGTTCAAATAGTTGCGCTCTCCTGCACTCTGTTAGTCACATTACTCCACCCTCTAACTAACGCGCTGTCTAGGCTGTGTTGAAGCGTAGGGGGACGTTCTTTTTGGCGCTTCGTCAAAAGTTATGTCTCATTGTTCAAATATTGCGCTCTCCTGCAGTTAGTCAATTACTCCACCCTCATAACGCGCTTCTAGGCTTGTTGAAGCGTAGGGGGACGTTTGTTTTGGCGCTTGCGTCAAAATGTTATGTCTCATTGTTCAAATAGTTGCGCTCTCCTGCATCAGTTAGTCACATTACTCCACCCTCTGAACTAACGCGCTGTCTAGGCTGTGTTGAAGCGTAGGGGGACGTTCTGTTTTGGCGCTTGCGTCAAAATGTTATGTCTCATTGTTCAAATAGTTGCGCTCTCCTGCGCTCTGTTAGTCAATTACTCCACCCTCTGAACTAACGCGCTGTCTGCTGTGTTAAGCGTAGGGGGACGTTCTGTTTTGGCGCTTGCGTCAAAATGTTATGTCTCATTGTTGAAATAGTTGCGCTCTCCCACTCTGTTAGTCACATTACTCCACCTCTGATCTAACGCGCCGTCGAGGCTGTGTTGAAGCGTAGGGGGACGTTCTGTTTTGGCGCTTGCGTCAAAATGTTATGTCTCATTGTTCAAATAGTTGCGCTCTTCTGCACTCTACTCTGTTAGTCACATTACTCCACCCTCTGAACTAACGCGTTCTAGGCTTGTTGAAGCGTAGGGGGACGTTCTGCTTTGGCGCTTCGTCAAAATGTTATGTCTCATTGTTCAAATAGTTGCGCTCTCCTGCACTCTTTAGTCACATTACTCCACCTCTAACTAACGCGCTTCTAGGCTGTGTTGAAGCGTAGGGGGACGTTCTGTTTTGGCGCTTGCGTCAAAATGTTATGTCTCATTTTCAAATAGTTGCCTCTCCTCACTCGTTAGTCACATTCTCCACCCTCTGAACTAACGCGCTGTCTAGGCTGTGTTGAAGCGTAGGGGACGTTCTGTTTTGGCGCTTGCGTCAAATGTTATGTCTCATTGTTCAAATAGTTGCGCTCTCCTGCATCTGTTAGTACATTACTCCACCCTCTGAACTAACGCGCTGTCTAGGCTGTGTTGAAGCGTAGGGGGACGTTCTGTTTTGGCGCTTCGTCAAAATTTATGTTCATTTCAAAGTTGCCTCTCCTGCACTCTGTTAGTCACATTACTCCACCCTCTGAACTAACGCGCTGTCTAGGCTGTGTTGAAGCGTAGGGGGACGTTCTTTTTGGCGCTTGCGTCAAAATTTATGTCTCATTTTCAAATAGTTGCGCTCTCCTGCACTCTGTTGTCACATTCTCCACCCCGAACTAACCGCTGTCTAGGCTGTGTTGAAGCGTAGGGGGACGTTCTGTTTTGGCGCTTGCGTCAAATTTATTCTCATTGTTCAAATAGTTGCGCTCTCCTGCACTCTGTTAGTCACATTACTCCACCCTCTGAACCAACCGCTGTCTAGGCTGTGTTGAAGCTAGGGGGACGTTCTGTTTTGGCGCTTCGTCAAAAGTTATTCATTTCAAATATGCACTCTCCTGCACTCTTTAGTCACATTACTCCACCCTCGAACTAACGCGCTGTCCAGCTGTGTTGAAGCGTAGGGACGTTCTGTTTTGCGCTTCGTCAAATTTATTCTCATTTCAAATAGTTGCGCTCTCCTGCACTCGTTAGTCACATTACTCCACCCTCTAACTAACGCTGTCTAGGCTGTGTTGAAGCGTAGGGGACGTTCTGTTTTGGCCTTCGTCAATGTTATTCTCATTGTTCAAATAGTTGCGCTCTCCTCATTAGTACATTACTCCACCCTCTAACTAACGCGCTGTCTAGCTGTGTTAAGCAGGGGACTTCTGTTTGGCCTTCGTCAAAGTTATTCTCATTTCAAAGTTGCACCTCCCACCTAGACATTCTCCACCCTCGAACTACGCCTGTCTAGCTGTGTTGAAGCGTAGGGACGTTCTGTTTTGGCGCTTCGTCAATGTTATCTCAATGTTCATGTTGCACTCTCCTCCACTCTGTAGTACATTACTCCCCCTTACTCCTTCTAGCTGTGTTAAGCGTAGGGGGACGTTCTGTTCGCTTCTCAAATTATGTATTTTCAAATAGTTGCGCTCTCCTGCACTCTGTTAGTCACATTACTCCACCCTCTAACTAACGCGCTGTCTAGGCTGTGTTGAAGCGTAGGGGGACGTTCTGTTTTGGCGCTTCGTCAAAATTATGTCTCAATGTTCAAATAGTTGCGCTCTCCTGCACTCTGTTAGTCACATTACTCCACCCTCTAACTACGCGCTGTCTAGGCTGTGTTGAAGCATAGGGGGACGTTCTGTTTTGGCGCTTGCGTCAAAATGTTATGTATCAATGTTCAAATAGATGCGCTCTACTCCACTCTCTTAGACACATTACTCCACCCTCTGAACTAACGCGCTGACTAGGCTGTGTTGAAGCGTAGGGGGACGTTCTGTTTTGGCGCTTGCGTCAAAATGTTATGTCTCAATGTTCAAATAGTTGCACTCTCCTCCACGCTGTTAATCACATTACTCCACCCTCTGAACTAACGCGCTGACTAGGCTGTGTTGAAGCGTAGGGGGACGTTCTGTTTTGGCGCTTGCGTCAAAATGTTATGTCTCAATGTTCAAATAGTTGCACTCTCCTCCACGCTGTTAGTCACATTACTCCACCCTCTGAACTAACGCGCTGACTAGGCTGTGTTGAAGCGTAGGGGGACGTTCTGTTTTGGCGCTTGCGTCAAAATGTTATGTCTCAATGTTCAAATAGTTGCACTCTCCTCCACTCTGTTAGTCACATTACTCCACCCTCTGAACCAACGCCCTGTCTAGGCTGTGTTGAAGCGTAGGGGGACGTTCTGTTTTGGCGCTTGCGTCAAAATGTTATGTCTCAATGTTCAAATAGTTGCACTCTCCTGCACTCTGTTAGTCACATTACTCCACCCTCTGAACTAACGCGCTGACCAGGCTGTGTTGAAGCGTAGGGGGACGTTCTGTTTTGGCGCTTGCGTCAAAATGTTATGTCTCAATGTTCAAATAGTTGCACTCTCCTGCACTCAGTTAGTCACATTACTCAACACTCTGAAAAAAAGCACTGACTAGGCTGTGTTGAAGCGTAGGGGGACGTTCTGTTTTGGCGCTTGCGTCAAAATGTTATGTCTCAATGTTCAAATAGTTGCACTCTCCTGCACTCTGTTAGTCACATTACTCCACCATCTGAACTAACGCGCTGACTAGGCTGTGTTGAAGCGTAGGGGGACGTTCTGTTTTGGCGCTTGCGTCAAAATGTTATGTCTCAATGTTCAAATAGTTGCACTCTCCTCCACTCAGTTAATCACATTACTCCACCCTCTGAACTAACGCGCTGACTAGGCTGTGTTGAAGCGTAGGGGGACGTTCTGTTTTGGCGCTTGCGTCAAAATGTTATGTCTCAATGTTCAAATAGTTGCACTCTCCTGCACTCTGTTAGTCACATTACTCCACCCTCTGAACTAACGCGCTGACTAGGCTGTGTTGAAGCGTAGGGGGACGTTCTGTTTTGGCGCTTGCGTCAAAATGTTATGTCTCAATGTTCAAATAGTTGCACTCTCCTCCACGCTGTTAATCACATTACTCCACCCTCTGAACTAGCGCGCTGACTAGGCTGTGTTGAAGCGTAGGGGGACGTTCTGTTTTGGCGCTTGCGTCAAAATGTTATGTCTCAATGTTCAAATAGTTGCACTCTCCTCCACGCAGTTAATCACATTACTCCACCCTCTGAACTAACGCGCTGACTAGGCTGTGTTGAAGCGTAGGGGGACGTTCTGTTTTGGCGCTTGCGTCAAAATGTTATGTCTCAATGTTCAAATAGTTGCACTCTCCTCCACGCAGTTAATCACATTACTCCACCCTCTGAACTAACGCGCTGACTAGGCTGTGTTGAAGCGTAGGGGGACGTTCTGTTTTGGCGCTTGCGTCAAAATGTTATGTCTCAATGTTCAAATAGTTGCACTCTCCTCCACGCAGTTAATCACATTACTCCACCCTCTGAACTAGCGCGCTGACTAGGCTGTGTTGAAGCGTAGGGGGACGTTCTGTTTTGGCGCTTGCGTCAAAATGTTATGTCTCAATGTTCAAATAGTTGCACTCTCCTCCACTCAGTTACTCACATTACTCCACCCTCTGAACTAACGCGCTGACTAGGCTGTGTTGAAGCGTAGGGGGACGTTCTGTTTTGGCGCTTGCGTCAAAATGTTATGTCTCAATGTTCAAATAGTTGCACTCTCCTCCACTCTGTTAGTCACATTACTCCACCCTCTGAACTAACGCACTGTCTAGGCTGTGTTGAAGCGTAGGGGGACGTTCTGTTTTGGCGCTTGCGTCAAAATGTTATGTCTCAATGTTCAAATAGTTGCACTCTCCTCCACGCAGTTAATCACATTACTCCAGCGTCTGAGCTAGCGCGCTGACCAGGCTGTGTTGAAGCGTAGGGGGACGTTCTGTTTTGGCGCTTGCGTCAAAATGTTATGTCTCAATGTTCAAATAGTTGCACTCTCCTCCACGCAGTTAATCACATTACTCCACCCTCTGAACTCGCGCGCTGTCTAGGCTGTGTTGAAGCGTAGGGGGACGTTCTGTTTTGGCGCTTGCGTCAAAATGTTATGTCTCAATGTTCAAATAGTTGCACTCTCCTCCACGCAGTTAATCACATTGCTCCAGCCTCTGAACTAGCGCGCTGACTATTCTGTGTTGAAGCGTAGGGGGACGTTCTGTTTTGGCGCTTGCGTCAAAATGTTATGTCTCAATGTTCAAATAGTTGCACTCTCCTCCACGCAGTTAATCACATTACTCCACCCTCTGAACTAGCGCGCTGACTAGGCTGTGTTGAAGCGTAGGGGGACGTTCTGTTTTGGCGCTTGAGTCAAAATGTTATGTTCAAATAGTTGCACTCTCCTCCACGCAGTTAATCACATTACTCCACCCTCTGAACTAGCGCGCTGACTAGGCTGTGTTGAAGCGTAGGGGGACGTTCTGTTTTGGCGCTTGCGTCAAAATGTTATGTCTCAATGTTCAAATAGTTGCACTCTCCTCCACGCAGTTAATCACATTACTCCACCCTCTGAACTAGCGGGCTGACCAGGCTGTGTTGAAGCGTAGGGGGACGTTCTGTTTTGGCGCTTGCGTCAAAATGTTATGTCTCAATGTTCAAATAGTTGCACTCTCCTGCACGTTGTTGGTCACATTGCTTGCTGTTGCCAGATGAACCAAATTGATCAAATGTCAACCCAAATGTTGCTGCTGTAGTTCTTCACTGCCACGTTTCGGACTTAAAATGATGCCAAACAAGCCGTAAACCAGTGTAAAATAATAACCTATTATAGCAAACTGTGTTCATGAAAAGCTCGCAGGATCGTACCCCAGCGCGCTCATATTGACCAATTTACGGTTGGACGCCCTTATGCACTGCTCTGATGCATGTGAATATTCTACACAGCGGACAAAGTGACCGGTTCCCATTCTGTTCACTATGTGTTGGTCTGACTGTATTTGTAATCGATGGCGTCCAGTTTGAATAACCATTTCGTTTCGAGCGTGATGTATATATGATATGTGTTAGTGGCAAGTAAGATGTTCAATGCCTGATGCAAGAAGAGCAAGATGCATGTGTGACCGTGACCGCGCACTAAAATGAATAGGAAATCTGCACTTGCGGTATTTATTTATTCACATTCGTGCTCTGGATTAGGCTAATAGCTTTATGGTCGTCAGTTCACGGCGTAATCAAGTCGTCGAACAAGCAAACCCCAAATCAGCGAGAGAAATGATACATGTGATTTGATGACTTGATTTGACGCCATGATTTGACGACAGCCTCCAATTAAACTCACTTATTTTTTATCTTGAAATCTGCGCGGTATTTATGTAGTTATTCATAATCGTGCTTTCGATGAAACTCGCTTATTTTATGTGTTGAAATCTGTATTCGCAGTATTTTAGTTGTTAACATATTCGAGCTTTCGATTAAACTCACTTTACCTACGTCTTGTCCATTGCGTTTATGATACCAAAACCTCTGGCGTTGTGACAATTACAAAACGTTTGTCATTGTCTTACTCGCTTTGTCTCGGCGTGTATACATATTGATAATTTCTTGTTACGGTCGTGTTCATTGGATATTGTGAAATGTGTCGCCATTGTTGAATGAAGCCTGAACTGATGTACTATATGTACATGGAGCTTTGGTTTCAACTTGTTGATCGTATATGGCACCGGTCTTCCAGCAGTTTGCAAGCACATTGATGTGATGGGAAATGCGAGTAACTAATGTGTATGTCGTGGTTTGTTTCTAGCTAAGCTTCGGCCTTGCAGCTCCATCGTATTATCAATCAGTAACCAGAATTGCCAGGTGAAATCAGTACCGCATTACATAATGGTTCAGATGTACATGGTTTGTGTGCTCCGATACGTTCTGACGCGATGAATCTTCAACATTATGCTGGCTAATATCGGAAATTAATCACATCGATCGATCTTGCAGAGTTGCAGAACTTGAATCATATCAAGATCATATCAATGTGATAAATATGTAATCCAGTCACCAAGTTTAAAATTTACATTGATATAATCTAATATAATGCAATACAATGCCAATCCAACGTCATCCTTTGGCATAACTTTAGTCTCTACTATATTTTTTTAAGTTATGCAGGTTCGTTTTCGTGTTTTAAATTTTGACAGCACGATTAAAGTCATTCATGCCATTGAAAAGTTTGTCACCTGCGCGAGCAAGGTCGTTTGTCACTGGTCGGCTGCAGACAGGGACTGATATAATTTGGCAGTTCGTGAATTCCCGTGGAGTCGGAGACGAAACCTGCATCAACAATAAAGGCGAGACGATTTTGTGTCATTGGATTGGAACAGTTACGTCGTCCAGGCACATTGTCTCTCTCTCAGTAGGCTTTGGCGTACTATTTGGACTCCAGGTCAGGTTCATCCCACCGAATCGCAGGATTTCTAAGGCCCAATTTATACTTCATTCTCTCGCGGAACACGAAACAAATTTCCCTCGCTGATTGGTTCTCACGCGCGCGACAGCCAATCAGCGCCCGAGAATTTGTTTCGTGTTTCGAGAGAGCGAAGCATGTGGTTAGGGCTTTACTCTGGTACACTAAAGTCCAGAAATCGCGCGCTCCATGCGTGAGTTGCACCATGTTTCACTAATTGTTGTGGTCGAAAGGGAAAATGGCAAAAATTACACATTCTGAATGAAGTGTGGCATAAACCTACAATTACGTTGAATAAGCAGTGGATAGAGAAAAGCCGCTCGAATTCTTTTGAAATCAAAACACCGCCACCGATTAGAACTGGAATGGAACCGCAGTGGTTCAGTATTCAGATGTGCGTTTTATTTTAGCAGGGTCACAAGAAGGCGTGAAAAGACGTTTGCACTACATTATGTATGTGCTGTATATTCTCAAGTTTTTGGGCGTGTCGGGTTCAAAAAAGTCCCATGTAAAACGGCGCTCAGTGTGTTCCTCCAACAACTCAATGTAAACCACCCACCTCAAACATAATTGCGCTACGTTCTGAGCCGCCACACGAGCAAAAACACGACACAACTGAGAGGGCCCCATGTCTGTCTTGTCTGACTACTACAATACGATTGCGAACAAGCATACGGCGCTCAAATTGTGACATACTCATTTTTGTTTCACATATAGCGGGAGCGTCACACATATTTTTATACCTGTACGAAGCTGTAAGTAGCTGAAGGCAGGGTGATCTCGGATGTCACTAAGCTTCAAGTACATAGTGTAACAAGCAGCCACGTTGAACAACGAGCTTGGACACTGTGGCACGCCACAAACAAAAATGAGCAACGCTCTGAACTGCAGACTCCAGGGTCGTTGACCAGTTTGGGTTCCATCCAAGCAATTTGCAACAGACAGTTCCGTTCTGGGTTCATAACCCTGAAAATGTTGAAAATGAGTATAAGCTGCTGCTCCAAAATTCGGAACCAAGTTGCGCTTCCAGCGGGAGCAAAAAGAAGCAGCTGACTTGACTAGGCGGTCAGCTGAAAAC
>JASAMV010006182.1:0-38304 GCA_030248065.1 Rhynchonema sp. JSB1_4
GGATTGAATCTGTGTTGGCAGCAGGTTTTGCGTCACACATTCTCAATATTTATTTATTGGTTGATCCAATTTTTAATCAATGGTTGCTTGATTATTAAGATCTCCACTGGACACTTACATAGGTTGGTGTTGCCAAGATCAAGTTGTGCTCAAGTTAAAATGTTGATTCTATCACTAACATGTTCGCGACCAACATCACCAAGCTCGCCAAGTATGTCAGGTGGAACGAGCACGCAAAACACAGATGAATAGTTTGCGCTCCAGAAGCAGGTGGATTATTGATAAGTGCCGCGAACATGAGTTGTCGATCGGAAACAAAACCCGAAACTCCGTGTGTCTGCCATCCAGTCTCGTCCGTATACACAAACACGTCGTTGTTTGACGTCGATTTGGTATCATTACTCCAAAATTGGCCTCCAACAATAATCAGCTTGTCATCGTCGACATTGAACATGTGTGCTAGGTTTATGGGTCGATCCGTGTTGACCGCGTCAAACAATTTCCATTCGTGGCTCGCAAAGTCGAACGCCTGACACTTGGTCGTACCGAGGTTACTGCCAGAAGTGGGCGAGCCCATGCACACCTGCAGTGTAGTTGACTAATTCATGATCACAGAGTCCCGCATGATCAGGTCCTGATCATTTTTAAAAAAAATTATAGCCCCATTAGCAGAAAACGTTCCGTTTTAAGCCACAAACAAAGCATCTAGACCAAAAAATGTACACATATGTACCACAAGCTCATTGCGGAACATGGCCATCGAATGATAAATGACAGGTGTGGGCATGTCAGGCAGTGTCGACCACGTGTACGTGTCAAAGTCAAACTCCAAAAATCGGCCGAGACGTTTTTGATTTCCGTTCTCGCAATCGATGTCGCCCGTCAGATAGATTTTTTTCTGAAGATCAAAACATATCCACATGCGTACACCCGATGAGATCAGTTGTCAGAATGCAACCAACTTTATGCGCCGCTCCCCGCAGGCCGTAGAAACACGTTTCTGTGTACGGTAGGCCGGGCGCGGGACGATTGATCAAACGTGGTTTGATACCACTGACATCAACGAACCAACAAGGATTGTGGCGCTTACACTTCGTATTATCGCAACCGCAGACAAAGACAACCTCTGCGTCCGGCACGTAGCCAAATGCCAAACCTTAGAATTGTGTTTGATCATTAAAGACCTCCACTCTTCAAACGACCGTTTCCACCTTTATATTAGACTAAGCCACGGTGGTTACCTGCAGCAGAACTGACGGTTTCATCAGTGAAGACCGACGCAATGCTCAGTATGTTGTACGCCCAAACTGGCGCTGTGGCATTCAGGTCCATGATGCTGACGTGTCCTGAACGGCTTCGACAAGTTGATGTGAGAATATGCGAACTTAAAGCATTTGACAAATTTGAACACGAGTTTGAACACTCTTACCGTCATTGGTCATATAGAGTAACTTTGTGTTCCGAATGGCCACCATTCCGATAACTTTGTCCGCACTCTGACCAATAACTAGTGGCCGGGGCACCTGCGTGTCTTCAATGGTCCAGTGCTTGTTGCCCAGCAGCAAACGTTTGGCGAAGCAACCATGAGTACAGTTTTCATCCGTGCTCGCCTCGGGATTCGGTTCAAACATAAGGATCGACGCTGTAAATATATAGTTTGTGCGGATGACAATGTTCGTGACACTCAATGAAACTATAAATTCAACATATTCATCGTCACAACAGGTATACTAACGACCAGGTTCAGAAGCAGCCATAATTGCTTCAAATGGCAGCAACCAGAACAGTAAGGCAATTCTCGGCATCATAAATGAAAGTTTCCAGATTGTCCCACAACAACATTGACTTCTCGCCGAAATCTGAGCCAAAAGCGTTAAAATCAGCAAGACTCTCAGCTAAAGGACTAACTTTACTCACGGCGGCCTCCATTGGAATAGACTAACTGAACAATGACAATCTGGAAATTGACTCATATGTATATGTCTGAACAAGCGCGAAGTATGACGCACATAACCGTTTGAAAGTCAACGAACTGGGCATGATGATTGTTGAATGTCATCGCTGACCTGTCATGTTTTGCTTATTGCATAGAAAACAGATCTAGAAACAATGAGCCAGACAAAACTTTATTGCACAAGGTAACAACGAAACACCAGTGTTAGTCACGCATTGCACTGATTGGCTATTCCTTTGTGGCAGGCAAGGTTATTTAAAAAAACAGTGGTTAATTAAAAAAACTTAAAGCGGGAGTCGGCAGAAGTCCGGCACCAAACGCGAAAACTTCAGATCCTTGTCGCATTGAAGGCAGAACTCTCCTCAGATCCAGAAATGAAGCGAGAGCGCCCCCCCCCCCCCGGACAGACCCCCCGCTTTAATAAAAAAATTTTTTTGAAGAGCCATATATTCTGTTTTTTTTAATTAAAAACACGAGTTTTTCGGAAAAATGAAATCGCCTAATTCCTCCAAAAATGGCCTTTTTGAGGCATAAAATTTTGAAACTTTTTTCTAAGTTGGGTCAAATTTCCCAAAATCGCGCCTGCGGCGCTTAGTTTGACCGCCAAAATGACTCATAAAGAAGTGATGGACCTCAGTTTTTTTAAATGATAAGTCAGTGCATGCTTCTTCGGCACCATAGTTTTCTATATTGTAGCCCCACCAATCTGTGAAACGGTTATACAGAACGCATGGAAACTAATAGGCACCGTACATACAAGAGCACGTATACTGGCGCAGGATCATGGAACGAAATTTGGAATTTCATTCAGTCTCTTGGGAGCATCATTCAAAGGGCTCTATTTGGAGAATTCAGGTACCGGAGACAGCCAAGTACGTCCGCTGGGGGATCATCTTAAGATTGACATCGGATGTGAGGTTTCAATCTTCCCAAATAAGCCCGCACTTTGCATAAACATGTGACACATGAATAAACTTGTCTGCAGATGCGGCGCGCTTATTCACAACAACTAATTTGTTTACAGTGGCGGCTTTTTGGAGGAACATATTTGGCATTCTCCGGTACATCACTCCTTTGATCAGAACTTTACCAGCTATCATACAATACATAAACGGTAATCGTTTCCTATCGTCGTTGAATCATTATCATCTATGTTTGGCACGTGAAATTTAGTATTCTGCGACAATCTACGCAGTTAGTCGCCGCCACGTCCGTGTGATATTTATACTACCGACAAACACTGATGAATAAAATGGTCGTGTCGAGTCCACGTCACGTTCAGATCCTGCTAGAATAACCGAATCGCCTTCGTACGTACATGCGTTGATGATCCCCACGTGAGGGGTCACGTGACGAAAAATTTTGAGTTTTCAAAAAAAATTGTGTAGCGCGTCCATTTCACCTGAAACGACGTTTGCGCTACTTTTTCTAATTAAAAAAATTTTTCAAAAGAAAAATTTTTTTCTGTTTTTTTAAAAGAGTGCTCTAATAGAAATTTTTTTCAACTCTGGTGGCAGGCAAATACTGCGTTGCTCGGCTTTCTTGGTTTCGGTGTTTGTGCGCAGCAGTGATGTTTTACTCGAGCAATAAGATCTGCTCGCGGTACTTTTTGGAGGTCAATTGGTCAGTGTTCGCACCGACTAGGCCTGCACCTCGTCCGTCTGTGAAAATTGGCCTTATCGTGCAAAACTCACTGCTGTTGCATTGTTATTCGATCAGTTTTCGTTCTGTTGCGTTTGACACGTCACCTACATATGTAGCATGAACTGGTATTGAAATTTGAGATTAGGAACGACGCTATGACTGGAATACAATATATCGTAGTGAAATGTCACCCAGCGAGCAGAACAGGTATTATTCTGAACGTTGCAAATATGGAGTGCTAGTTCATATTTGAGATCAACCGGGAATAACAAAAAAATTAATAAACTAAGTGAAACACATCACTGGAATAATAAGGCAAGAAGCTTTATAGAGAAGTGATAGCAGTAAAACGGGAATAATACCTATTGTTGACCGTTTTCAAACGTTCTGGTGATGAAACAAACACGTTACCAATAGTTTAGCTGACAAGCGCTGCAAACATCTGTCCATCATTCGAAACAAAATTCGAGCATCCCTGTTTCCGCCATCCGGTCTCCGTCGTGTCCACAAACACATCGTTGTTCGGCTTGTAGTCTCTGCTTCGTTGCCACACTCCGCTATCAAACTTCTGTCCACCAACAATGACCAACTTTCGTCATTAATGTCGAACATGTTCGCATTGACCATTGGTCTATCGTCGTTGACAGATGAGAACAATTTCCACTGGTTGGACTCACAGTTGAACGCGTAACACGCCGTCGCTTGTTTAGTAAAGGCAAACTGCACCAACACGAGCTCGATTTCGCAGCTGGCAGAATGGTGAAGCATTCAGACGTGGCTGCTGATTTGGGAAATGTTACACGTTGAAAAGTGGAGCATGATGATTTTCTCTTTCAATTTGTTTTGAATACACCACGTTCGAAATCGGGCTCTTGTTGGTGTAGTTTGCCTTTATCTTCCCCCAGGTACATAAGTGTTGTAACCGAGGCATACCTGTGTGTTTAATGACGAATACTCCAGAGTGGTGTCCAATACAGCTTCCCAAATTATGGTTATCTTTCCGTCAATAACAAAACCTACCACGAGCTCGTTTTGAAACATCAACGCCGAATGGTCTGAGTGAGGCACAGGCATGTCAAGTGAACGTTTCGAAGTCAAACTCCAGCAACCGGGCTAACATGTCCTCATTACCAACTTTTCGCACCCCACGCCTCCAGTGAAATACTTGAAAGGGAAATTGGAATCAACTATGGTGGGGGGAGGCGAATGGGGTCTCCATGGGGTACTCCAACATGCCCGCTATAGTACTCCAACCCCCAAACATGCTCTCGGGGTAATCACCCATCCCCGAAAATAGGCAATTTTAGGCCAAAACAGGTAATTGGCTTAAAATAGACAATTTATAGGTCGAAACCGTCACAGTCGCGAATCTACCCTTTTTATGGCGAATTGTCCCCAAAAACTCCAATTTTCCTGCATCAAGAATGACTTTTTCCCGAGATTAGTGCTCCCTGTCCTCCATCGGTGAGCACTCTTACATCCCATACGAAGAATTCGAGGAAAATCAAATCACTCCTCCGAACGAGGGGTGCTATCTACGACACGATTTAGCCTTGTGGGCACGCATTGCGTTAGATCTGTGGATGCAGTTTCGGCCCGTAATGTCAGACTGCAATGGCGCCCTGGGCCTTGTCAATGACAAAAGCGCCAGTGGTTGCCACCATAAACCGAAAATGCTCCAGTTCAACTTTGTAGGTTGAGTGAAACATAAGCGGTCACCACAGATCTCTTTTGACAGCAAAGTGCATCTTTCGTTATTGATCTATCATCTTTTGTGCAAAGCACGTCCACAAGACTTGTCTTGTACATAGGAAAACAAAGCCACGGAGCCAAGCGGTTGTTGTAGATCAGGGTTGGATTAAAAAAATTTTTATTATCGAACTTTTTTTAAAAAAAAACTTTTTAAATTTTTTTAAAAATCACTTTTTTTATTCCGGACCCCCAAAAATTAGTTTCTATAAAAATGAAATTTCTGAAATCATGTTACTTAGGTATGTTTTGAGGGACACTAAAGAGAACTTCTCCACTGACTGCATGTTTATGTCGATCACCTGCGATCTAGCCCATTTGGTCATGAACCCCGAAGGTAACTCTGTGGGCATATATGACAAAGGGAAGACCAACCTGCTGTTTGTGAATTTGGGGATAAATTTGAAGAGAGATAAAGACTTACACCACACTCATGTTGTGTGACAAAAGCAACAAATGACAAATCCACACAACTGCATATAGGCGAGCAACGTGGAGTCTGTCGATAGCTTACGTCGATAGCTCAATAACTGTACAGTATACGGTATGGGGTGTCCTATATTATACATGCAGCGATTGTTGGGAGTGTCTGGGAACTGTATGAGTCCATTACAACGCCATTTTAAACTGAAATATAAGCGCCGCAGGCGATTTTTTTGAGAATGATGAGCAATAAAGCGCATGAAAACATATCTTTTTACCTTGAAAAAGTGAGAAAATAACGAAAAAAGGGGAAAAATAATAAAAAAAGTGGACTTACTTTTTAAAATTTTGAAATAAAAAAAGTGGCCAACTTCTTAAAAAAAATTTTTTTTACAAAAAAATTTTTACTTTTTTTTTCAATCCAACCCTGGTTGTAGCAAGTTTATGGTACGTCAACTCGCAAAATGTGACTGCAGATGTGTTTGGACATCACTGAGCTCGTCAATTTGAGATTTCATAGTTGTTTCCCGCAGATTGTTTTGGCGCGACATGTAGGTACGACTAAATGCTTGAGAACCACGCAAAAACTGTCATTGCAGAACTGTTGCAACAGTCACAGCAATGAGCAAACTGTCTGTCGGTACGCGGCACAATCAGTTACGGTCATTTCTCGCATTTGCCTTATTATGAAATTGATTTTGTAATATGACTTTCGTCGCGACCATGGGATAGTCATCATACTGCCAGTGCGTGAAAACTGAATAGCTCTTTCTGCGTCATAGTTCAAAACGACCTACGTTTCGGATTTTATGAACCTTTTCCCCAACCCCTTTTCAAAAAACATTTCATTCAAGTTCGCTTGACGATTCCGACCAGCTTCGCAATAATCGCTTTCAATAATCGATTCCACCGTTGCACATTCTGGCTAAATCAGGATGTTTTCGATTTTAGCCATGTTCGTTGTTATGCCATTGACAGCGGTTGTGGCAACACATGAGACCGGTTACAAGACTTTTTGTCACAGTTCTTCTTAGAAGCATTTGCCCGAAGAAAACGCTTTTCAGTGCCTTCGATTTACATGTTTCAACCGAACCACGGCGACACAACTGAAGACATGGAATGTACAGCTGCCTGTATGAGGGGCACATGTACAGATCCGGAATGCGATGAGTGCGCGGAGCACTGTTTCGCGCAACGTTTGCTGTTTCCGAGCGGCAAGCCCTGGTCGACTATAGAGGACACGATTGTGCCCCGACCGCTCCCAATGGGATGGCATCCGGGCACAGTGGCTGGCATTGTGGCCATTCGTAGTGCCCAGTTACTCTCGGTGACAAGCGATGGTAAAAATGAGTTGATAGTATACATACATACTTGTTAAGGGTGTACCATTCTCAGGAGTTGGTTATATACGATGTCATTCAGGAAACGTCAGCATCTTGGATTTGAATGCTTCACGACCGGTCTGGGAGTACAACGTGTTGAACACTGCGAGCGTGTTGGACGACGCAGACGTACATTTTCAGCACGGTTCGGGATCATTTACCAAAGCTCCGTGGTTGATGGTGGTTATCCAGATATGATGGTTTTCTCGCTTCGGTCAAGGTTCACTTGGATATCTCTCCGACCAAGACGTTGCCTTTGTCTGCGGTTGCTCAAGGATTAACATGAATGCGTGCATGCGCGACTATCCATGTTTGTTCATTGACGTCAGCGGTGAGAAACCCCGATGGATCAATCGTCCCGCGCCTGCTCTTCCCGTTGCCGCAGCAAAACAGTGTTGGATCGCAACGCAATCGGCTGTGCAGAACGTCAGTTCCGCTAGATGTTTGCGCAAGAACTTACATCTAGCAGCAGCTTATGGGGCGAAGCACAATGTTAGGATTTTCGAAAAGTTAGTTTCACAGACTTCCAATTTCTCTTCAGAGCAAGATATACTTCACCGGAGGTGTGGAATGCGAAAGAGACGGTATTGAAGACGTGTTGGTTCGGTTCATAGAGTTTGACATCGAAACCTTCGCGTGGTCAATTCTGCCTGACATGCCCGTGCCTCACTGGGGCCACTCTTCAGCGATCTTTCAAAATGAGCTCGTGGTACGATTTTTTAATAACACCACAGAGAACACGCATTTTAAATGATCATTGAACACACAGGTGTGCCTGGGTTTCAACAGTCAACTGTCGGAACATTCGTGGGAGGGCACTACCGCGTGTTACGCGTTCAACTTTGAGCGCCACCAATGGAAACCGTTCCCATCTGTAAATTCTGCTAGACCAATGGACAATGCGAACATGTTCAGTATCAATGACGAAAAGTTGGTCATTGTTGGTGGACATCTTTTTGAAAGCGGCGGCGTGCTGGAAGACAAACGTGACCCCAACAACGACGTGTTTGTGTACACGACGGAGACCGGATGGCAGAAACAGGGATGGTCGAATTTCGTTTCAAATAACGGAATTATGTTGGCTGCACTTGTTAATTAGTCAATTAACGTATTGTATATCGTTCAGGTGATGTTGGAATCATGAAACTTTGTCATGCATACCACAAATTCGCCCAGCGTTTGTTTTTGTTTAAAAAGCATATAATAATTAATTATGAACATTCTAGCAGTTTGTCACCACAGATCATGTGATGTGTTGCCGCCACAGAGTCGGAGACGGTCGAAAGTCTCCTGTTGGTAGTACATGAAAAACTCGATAAAATGAAAATGCGATATCACGGTCACGGCGTGTCACGGTGACGCAACGATCTTTGTTTTTGGGCTTGCATATAAGACACACAAATCAGATAAAAATACGATGAAAACGGCAACGCAGGTACAAACCAAAATCCTTGATGAAGAAAAACTTGTTTGCTAAAACTTGGACTCGAACCCAGGTCCTTTCGCCAACCGGGCGACTGCTCTGGTGGTTAACAAACATTTTTTTTATTCAAACCCACTTCAAAAAACAATAATGCTGACATGATAATTTCTCTAAAAAAACTCAGTGGATGTATAATGTTCTGAGTTTACAGTTAAAGGTGAAGGGCGGTACAGCCCTGCAACGTTATTTATTTCGTGGCACAGAAAACAGCACATGACTAAACCAGGGTCAATGCCAACAAGTCGAGTTCGTACACCCACTGGATATGAGGTGGCATACCAATATTGTTTGACGGATGTGGAGATGCCCACTGCCTATCTGAGTCTCTCACAACACCATTCCAAACTGAAATACAAGCGCCGCAGGCGTTTTTTGCGAAGCATGAGCAATAATATACTTAAAAACACCCATTTTAACCTTAAAAGCCAGAAAAGGATGAAAAAATGAAAAAATAATAACAAAAGTGGACCTACGTTTTAAAACTTAAATATTAAGAAGGTGCCTTACCTTTTTTAAATTTTTTTATTTTTTTAATCCAACCCTGGGAATTCTCCATATTTTTCGAATTTTGAAACAATTTAAATTTTTTTACTTTTGGGACGAATTTTGTGAAAACCACTGGACAGCTCTACCATACCTGAGCTATCGGAGCAGAGCTCTCCTGGACGAAAATATGGTGTCTAATTTTCTGCGCTGTTCTTTCATAACGTAGATTCTTACATGTCCAAGGCTATGGTTACTTTCATGTTACTGTTGACGGAATATAAGCAGATACAGACCAATGTAATAATACAAATGCGCGAAAAGTACGTTCCCTGTTGCAGCATCAGGCCACGCAAGCGGACAGCGACATCGCTTACGGCAGACTGATTGAACCAAGTCAAGACAACATCAGTGATTCGGAGCAATTGCTCGAGATTCCGGAGTTTGAAGTGTCACGGAGCGCCGAGCAACAGAAACCAGTCGAAATGGATGGAATCGCTGACATCGTTGATCGACCTGTGTAAGCTTGTGAAATTGGATGGTTGCAATTTCTGCCGCACCGACGACGACCTGGTACACAAGCTTTGTGCTAATGCATCAGGGCGCAGAATAAATGTTGGATACCATAGAACGTGCGTTGTTATCATGCCCATCGTGCTGGCTCCTCATCGGCCATTTCAAGCATGTAAAATTCGATACACGCACTTGTCTCTCTGTTGTGAACTGATGCATGTGCCAACATTGTAAATCGCTGGAGGACACGACAGTTTGGGGTTTCCAAATGCAGATCTTCAATATAATCACCGCGTAAAGTGGATAATATATTCTTTTTAAAGCGAATAAAAATACAGGCCCCAATCGGTTCAACGCTTGGAGGGGCGCACTGTATTTTCTATTTGCAGCTCCGAGCAAGCAGTGGCACTGGGTCAGCAGGACCACGCGTTGGCCGACAGCCTCGAAAACGATATGATTACCAGTCGAAGCATGGTCTGTGTCAAACTGAATGATGTTTCACACACAGAACTAACACAACTTTACATGCAGTGAAGCCTGTTGATATTGACCCTCCATGTGACGATGTCTTTATCTCATGTAAAATCGTTCTTCGATATTTCGGCCGCCAACCTTCCGATGACCTTCCTTTTGCCTTCATATAGAAAATACTGTAAAATGGAATATTCTTCATAGTGACGGGTCCCGGTATCATGTATGTCACCAGGATGGGCTAGACCGTATTCTCGAATATTGCAGTTGTCGCACGCAATCGCAAAGGCGCAACTGAATCAAACGTTGGAGCGACACGACCGGAAGAAGGCCGATTTGAAGACAATTGAGAGCATCATGGACGAATTTATGGACGCCGTGGAGGAGGCGGAGGCCGACATTGAGATGGAATTGCAGAGGGAATTGGAGGTGCGCAGAGCTCGGGATTATTTGTCATCGTGTTTTTGTTTTACTTTTCATGGTTGAAACCACAAGACATATGCGCAACATCAAATACAATCATTGATACATGACATGGATCTCATAAACAAAAACATTCTTGTGTCTTGGCCGGGTTCCTTCGCCATAAACTGCCGAAACCAGTGCGCTACGTACATACGTGTTCAAATGGATACCTATTACCTTTATCGGGGCTTTATCCCAGCAATTTTAGTAAACGTTTTGGATCTTTTCCAAGTGGCGTTTCTTGCAGTACACCTCGCACTATCTGACAACTTTTGGACTTCTACATTTCATATCACTGGTAGTCAGTCAATGATATTCTTCAGAATCTGCAAAAGTCCGGTGACATCGCGTCAGAGGATAAAGTTCGTCATCTGAAAGCCGAGTTTCGTCAGAAACGGGTATTGAAAATTTTATACTCTATATGCGTTGCGATTGAAGAAAGTAAACAAAGGTCAATCAACTTGTACTTACAGCACATGGTCTTCAAAGAGAACCTGGACACGTTGAGGACAATTTTGAAGACGGAGACGAACTTGAATGACGAGCAGGTCGGCCGGAAGAGAAGAATAGGACCATTGAGAAGTTTTACGTGGCCATGTGGTGCAAATCAGAGCACTGACAATGACCTGATGCACCAACTCTCTGGGACACCAGTTCGAGATATGCATACCACCGCTGCACAATGTGTTTCATAAGAGTTCCATCGCTATTACCATCCCACTTTGTTTCAGATCGAAGAGCTCTGCTCCAAACTGACAGAAAATCTCAAAGAGATTGAGCGAATATTGTCGGGCACTTTGGATCAGCATATTGAGGTAGAAGACAATCGAAATTAAAGCACCCAAAGCCATTCAAATAGAACAACAAAGCTCATTTCAGTTCATTTACGGTCGTCAACTGGATCGGAACTATTTACTGGAACAATTAAACGAACGCGGTGATCTTGAGAAACAGAACAGGTCGTATCTGACCGCAGCTGAGGAAGTGTTGAACAAATCGTCTACATTGACGGCTCCTCAACGCAAGGCGTTATTGAGGAGTATTGAGGAAGCCGTTAATATGGATAAAGAGCAGCAAGCAGTCAGTAAGTTGACGGGCATCAGATTGATGCCAATGCAGTCAGAATATTATATTATGAAAAAAGAGCTGTTGGTCCGAAGATTTTTTTTAACAAAGGGGAAAACTGCTAAAAATATTTCTGATGTGAACAACGTGCAATGAGACACTCCTCTTCGGCACTACATAGCTTGAGACTGCCTTCACGTTTTCCGATAGGCTGCAAATGCGGAATGCGGAAATTGGTGAGCAGATAAATGCGGAATGGAAAATTTCTGCATTCCGCATTCCGCGTTTATCTGATCACCTTTTGCGGAATGGTGCGTGCTTGTGTGACGATGACAACTTCCAGCGTGCTGACCTCAAATGTTGCGTGTTGATGCAAACAGTAACTGAGATGTTTGACCAAAAGCATAAATTTACTTGCCGAAATTCAAAATTCCGCAAAGGTGAGCAGATTAAACGCGGAATGCAGAAATTTGCCATTCCGCATTTATCTAATCACAGCCTTATCTCTGGATGGAGTGCTAGGTCAGCCCGGATGTTGCTCGCTCACCGGAGGGTTTTGACACCAGGAGCCAGTTTCTATTCGGTGTAGAATTCTACCCCGGGTAGAAATTTACGTGTTATAAACTTGGGTAGAATTTGAGTTTCCATTCGTCGGTGTAGAATTCTACACCCCGTTCCCGTGCAAAAAGGGGCCAGAGGGGTAAAAATTGTGAGGCGACAGTCACACCCAAAAATGTTTCGCCATTTGTATAAATGTGAATGCCGAACTTTGGGTGGGTAGGGTGGGTCTATTATGCCGCGGCAGCGCAAACCCAAGGGAAACATTTCTACCCAGGTCAGTCGGTGGGTACAAATATTTTACACTTTTGAGCAACTTCCGGGTCAATTTGGACATTTTATTTTGGAACAGAAACTCACGGGGGTAGAATTATGCAGGTTCACTATGGGCAGGGGTAGAAAATTTGAACTGAGGTGTAGAATTTTACATTCTACCCGGGGTAGAATTCTACACCGAATAGAAACTGGCTCCAGGAATGAACAAGCAAGAACCAGAGAGAGACACCGCTCGGCAGTTACAGTCATATGCCGAACTTGCGCCAGCATGAATTTGATGTTTCTCAGGTCTTCATCAACAACTATCAGAGATGAAAGCCAAGTTGAAGAAAGATCGAACCGAGCGAACGAAGAAACTGAAAGAGAAACACATCAAGGAAATGGAAGAGCTTCTGGAAGAATCGCGGACGTGCAAGGATCCATTGAAGATATTGGAAGGAATCAATGAAATAATGAACAGACATGCAGAGGAGATGATTGGGCTTTGGGATGACCTGGACAAACGAGAAGCGAAGCACATCAGCAAATTGCATGGGGTGCGTTAGTCTTGGTTTGATGTAGTAGTAATTGTCATGTGAAGGGCACTGACTTTGTGCCCTGCCCGAACAGTTTCTAAATACCGGTAAAACCAATCATTTCCAGAAATCTCACGACGCGCTGGCAAAGGCTGCAAAGCGTCATATTGCCGAGATGGTGGAAGGACTGACAGGACAGATAAAGGACGACGACCAGAGACAGTTGAAGAATGACATGGACAAAGGAATGGAAGACTTGACCAGTTGGTTTCTTGGTGTGAACGAAGATTCGAAACGAAAACGCAAAACAAGTCCGTTTCAGAAAATGAGGAAGACAACAAAGAACTGCGCCGCAAAGCAGCCAAGGACGAACTGTTGGAGAAGAAGAAGGTCACACAACATTCCGAAAATTACCATTATATATTTTTTTAATTAAAATGATATTCAGAATGTCAAATCTGCCCTGGCACAACATGATGCAGCGTTGAGAAAGGTGAACAAAACCACTGATGCGGTAGTGGAAAGGGTGACCACGGCACAACCGTATTTTGATGAAAAGTTGGTCGACCTGTGAAACAGCAACCCTGATTAGCTTTTTTCAAATTAACAAGCATAATTTTTACAACATGATTATTTTTCCAGGGACAAGGAGCAAATCCTGCTGGAACACGAGCACAACCGTCAGCTGTTGGCCAGCCTGACCAAATTGGCCAGACTGAATCGAGACCGAGATCTGCAGATGAAACTGGCGACGCGAAAGGCGAAAGCCGACGAACACAAGCGGAGCGCGGAGAAATTGAACAAGTTCCTGGTCAGTCGCTGAGGTTGAAGCGATATACACTTTTAGTCATCTGAATTGCGGTGCTGCCAAATAGAGATCAAGGATTTGGGTAATAACGGGGAGCACATACGTACATTACAAAACCTTTTGTGAACAAAAAATGGCTTTCTTCGACTGGGGCTCGAACCCTGGTCCTCCGCCTAACCGGGGCATTGCTCTACCAACTGAGCTATCGAAGTGCCTGCCCTTGGTCGAAAAGTTTTTGGTCATATACACACATACCAATTGTGATTTGGGTCCTGGCGTTGGGTTCATTCTATTCTCATGGTGAAAAGTCTTATGAATGATTGTCCCGGACACTGTCGGTCACAGCTGTTGCTTGTAACGAATAGTCACAAAACAGCGTTTAGGCCAAGTCCGACAAGCTGTTCAGCGTTTTCTTTCACAGTATGGGTTTCAATAACACGTGGTTCCTATTTAGGACACTGACTACGAGAAAGAGCGCGAAGCTCTGGAGAAAGAGCAGCAAGAAATGATCACACAATTGAAGAATGAAATTACACAAGAAACAAAGGATTTATTGGCGGCGCAGCAGTCAAGGATGGCTGATGTTATTGGACGGCTGCAGGTTTGTGATGTTTCATGAAGCCACGATGGTCTGGTGCTTGTGTTATTTTGAGGTCGGTCATCTGGTGCACTGTTCTCACTGACACGTTGACTTGATGCACCGCTCGTTTGTTAAAACCAGTCTATTCATAGTTAAAAGAATTATTCTGAAAACTGAAACATCACTTGTCCCGCAGGTGGGCCACGCGCGTCGGGCGGCAGCTATTGAGCGTCAACACAATCTGCTGACACGAATGGAGAAGCTGAGGAAACAGGAGGTATATGATACGTTTTAGAATTGATTGGACGATATATTATTTGGATGCTTGATGTGACATATCGGACCACCAGATGGCGTCTAGCCAATCTCCAGGCCCTGGAACTAGACTGTCCATCATTAACGCCCCCTGAAGTCAGCACCAGCGGAATCATCAGACTTTTTGTTGTTGTCTTACTGACTGTGAACTGGTGAACTACATATGAATTCTGTAAGAACCCGGGTGAATAAGTGGTCGGATCAACTCGCAACTGGATCTCGGATTCGATGCTTAGTCCGATCTTCGACGCGAGCTTTGAATCGAGAATCGACTCAAAGCAACCGTTGCATTTCGATCACCGATCAAAGCTAAAATATGGGGTGGCATTTTAAAAAGGTGTAAAGGGGGGGGTAAAAGGGGGAAACTGGGAAAGGGGGGGGTAGGGAAAAAAAAAAAAAAAAAAAGAGAATTTTTCACACGACACACCCCACACACCCACCCCAAATATGGAGTCAACTGTGGTCGATACTTAATTATAATTGCAGTTGGAAGTTCGCGAGCAGGCCAAACACACGAAATCGGCCGTCGACGATAACAAATTGAACGATCTGTTGAATCAACATCGCGAGCACGTGGTCAGACTGCAGAAGACGCTGGATGAAGCCAGACAGAAACAGATGGACACATTGCAGGAGAAGTACAGGCGGAATCGGGAGGAGAAGTCGAAGTACGTTTCGGATGTGATTCTGTCGTATGGATCTCATATTTGAATTTAGATTTATTGTGGTCTCACCGACGTCTGGAACTTTTTCCTTGAAAAGCAAAAACCAACGAAAGGAAATCGAGGCACACTTGTGATGCCCAGCCAACCCAATGTTTTATAGTTAACAGCTTATACCATGAAAGAAAAACTACCAGACAAATTCGGTCATAAACCAACAGGATACGAATTCAAAAAAATTTTCAAGTGATTATCAACCGACAGCCGAATTGCAGAGCCGTCAACACACAATACGACAGTGAAGAGGAGAAGATTGCAGATGAAGAAAAGGAAGTGAGGCCAAAGTGAGCAGGGTTCTGGTGACTTTGCCAAAATTAGATAATTAGTATTTCAAGTTCAAGGTGCTTTTTGGGTTTGCTTTTTTGCTTGATATATACACTGTATATCGTGATTTGTTCGACTGTCGACACAAGGTAGAAAACCTTTCATCAATCCGGTACAGTGCAATAATCCTGTTTTAGTATTCCGCGACTTTTCAGGCCTGGAAGTTCAGGCCCGACCTTTTCAGGAACGGCCAATTCGGGCCCAGCATCTTTGACCCATTCATAGGCTTAGGCTTAGGCTCCAGCCGGGCCTGAACCTGTGCCCCGGGACTCAACCGTCGCTCAATACTGTTTTAGCGTCGACACGGCTACCGTATCCCACGCAGTGCTAGACAGCAAACGGTCAAAGGCCCTACAAGAAGCTGAACTGCGAGCCACAGTTGAGTTCCAACGTCAAGTCAGCAAATTGAATGACAATCTTCAACGCGAATTGGAAGATAGCCTTCTGGTTGGTGGTTGCTGAAATATTAAAAACGTGATACCCAACGTGTAGACAGCAGAATTATTTGGAAGGATTTTTCATATTGATCCGTGTTTTTCTCTTGTCTTTGCGCAATGTTTGTCACTGTAGCTTCAATGACGCGAAGACTGCGCACTAATACATGAAAGGAATTTTTGTATTAACTTGTGTTTTTCTATTTTCCTTGCATTTCCGTCAAGCAGTTTACAGTCTTAGCTCCCAGTTCTCTGGTAGAATATAAAAAATAATTCCAAAAATACCGTCCGACCGTACGACAGAGATAGTTTTTCAAGCGTGATTTCGATAATCTGATCCGTTCATACATATTTCAGGAGCAAAAACAACAATTCCTCGATCAGCTGGGCTCGATTATCAACATGTCATCAGAGGAGCTGCGCGCACGATCGCGGATGGTCGTCAGCCGGACAAACTCGGCCATGAGTGGTGGGTTAAGGGGGGGGGTTGCGAAAATGTGATTATCAAATGCGAGGCGACGTGCATTCTCACTGACGATGACCTGTTGCACCACGGGCGCAGTGTCTGTCTAATATCTCTGGACCAAACAGGTGATGAGCAATGTTTGATGAGAGGTCCATATCACCACCGACGTGAATGACATATTAACAAGAATAACAACGCGAACGGCTCCAAGTTTCTGTGCGTTGCAGTTGTATTCTTGGTCCACCGTCCGCTCGATCTGAAAGCAATCAACAAAATGTGAATTGTGCTACATGATGTTTTTAGTGGCCCGCTTCGATCCACTTTTGCAGACGAGCGGTGCACCAGGTCTTCGTCAGTGCTGCGACTATAAGCACCAGATGACTATATGCGATTCCACACGAGCTGGTTTCATGCTTGTGTGAAACATCTCAGCTGGGGCAAGAAAGGTCATCAGTGGTATTGGTCGCACAATGACTATATAAGAATTCATCAAATCAATCCTGATTTTCACGTTCAGTCACTCTTAACCACAGTGCTATTTGTGATTCTCACAAAACATTTTCAGCTGAAAACAATCTTGCAGATTAACCACGTTGCCGCAGGTCTGAAACATTCTCTTTACTACATGCTTTGTGTGCGATCACGCAACGCAACGTCATTGCCCCGTCACGTTCCCTCTTTACGATTCATGAAAAAATTTGACCAATTCTTGTAAAGTCATTGTGCGACCAATACAATAAAATACACAAATCATACCATTTTTCACCTTTCTTTCAGTTCGCAACGGCCGAGTACCGAAACTGCCCCCAATTATCAACAACAAAGTTTCACCGCAAGAATCGTTCGAAGCGCATGACGCCAGTTTGGGCTTGGATGAGTTCATGGATCAACGACGAAAACGAAGACACAAAAATGTGCACAAACACAATCATCGGGATGAATTATAATTTTGTGCGATTATTTGCTTTCTATAAACATTCTGTAATAATTTTGTTGCTTTGATCCACGGAAATGAATTCAGCAATCTGTGTGGGATGCTTTTTTCGGTTCGCCTACCGAAAATACGCGGAACGTTCTTTCACGAGTAGTAAACTTTATTTTTATCATCAATCGTGCACAAAACAGGAAGGTCGTCAAAGTCAGTGGAATTTTAAATCAGTGTGAGCAATGAACTAGTGAGCAAATATAAGTAGACGATGCCTACATTGAATCAACCAGTGTGCATTCGTTCAATAATACAGAATTTTCACATCAAGAACACATTATCAAACAAAACATGGTATCGCTCGTAAATACAACATATTCAACCAGCATATGCTGTAAGCACGCAGAATAATTCACATTCTGAAACAAACTGAATAGCACCAAAAATTCATACTATGTTTCTTCGCAATTTTTTGTCGATCACATCCATAAATCAATAATTCAAACATTTTCACGGCATAAGCAATCAATAAATCACCCAAACGATGAATATCTGATCACAACAATATCTGCCGGAAAGAGAGCGTTGTTGTGAACGGAGAAATTGTGAATGTTGTGGTGAAATAGAAGACCAAACCGAACAGGATGGAGATGGGCAGAGCTGGCAGGGCCTTCTTGAACACCGCCAACAGCACCAGTGTGAAGGCCAGGCCCTGCAATAATCACTCAGTTAATTTGTGAAACATCATTAAAATTCGTCAATCTCGATGCTTTGGGTGTTTGATAGGTTTAGTCGCTGTTTTGGCCAATCGCTAAGTTGAGTGGTTGACACGAATTATTGACAAAGCGCAAAATTAAAAGGATGTGGAGGAATGCTAAAATTTGTATGTCTTGTTGGCCAAGTATGTAAACGACCTGTTTAAGCAGAGCAAATGTGCAGTGATGTACATGGAACATAGGCGTGCCGGCGCACAACAAAACACTTAGCTGAGTTTTCAGCAAAAATCTTGATGACATTTTCACATGCAATGAATAATAGCCCGAAAATAAAGGAAAAGAGAGAGAAAACACGCACAATGAGAACGGCGACATAGCAGGCCATGATCGTGCTCCAGTCACCGTCGTATGACGCACGGCCGATCAGCACCGAATAGAAGATGAAATCGCCAAGACCCAACTTCACACTGCCTGCAATGATATCATTCAAAGGAAAACTTTCTCTTCCAAATCATTAAAACTCAAATCAAGAGAAAATCCACCCACGTTCCTCCTCCTCCTCCAACTGGTCCTCCAGCTGCTCTCGTATCGATTCGTCGTCCATTTGCGTTTGGTCTAACTGAGTGGTGAGAGATCTGGGCTTGTCGGATTGATGTTTCAATTGTTGACTCTTTCTGTAAGATTTTAAATTATTTTTGAAATATTCCGTTTTTTAAGTTTTCCAAAAAAATGCTCAGCCCAACCTGTCCTGTTCTGTATTACCCTCCATTCTGTGACTTTCTTTCTCAGTTTTGTCGGAATCCTGCTGAAAAAATATTCCTCGATAATCAAATCAACAAAATCGCAAGATAGTTTAGAAGCCATTCACTTGAGTTTTGGCATCGTCCAATAGTAGTGTTTGTGGCATCGCCGTTCGCATCGAGCTGTTCACCGCGACATCGTTCAAATCGTCGGTGTTGACGGGTGGATTGAGCAGATGTTTGATTGAAGCGCGATCACCGTTCGGCACCGTGTACATGATGCCGGCTGGAAGTGATTGATTGAGTGATTTGTTGAATGGAAGGGTCGATCGAACGACTGAATGTTTGAATAAATCGTTGATTGAGAGGATGATTCATGAATCAATGATTGAATAAACATGCATATACATAGTCTGTTGATTATATTTCGACATAGTGTATAAGCCCCATTCAGCGACGTTTGGAGCGGGCTGGGTCGAAATAAATGTCTCAGGCATTGCCAATTTAGGCGCAGAGCCATTGAACATTGTTGGTCTCGTGCGATGACAGACCATGCGTCTTTGCGCGACGCAGCAACCAACGTTCAATCGGTCTTTGCCTGAATTGGCAATGCCTGAAGCATTCATTTAGAATGGCGTCGACCCAGCTCGCTTCAAACGTCGCTGAATGGGGCACCCCACAAAACAAAAACAAAAAAAAACCCCAAAAAAAAAAAAAAAAAACCAAAAAAAAAAAAAAAAAAAAAACTTCTACACTATTTTGAAATATAATCAACAGACTATACATCAGTTCCCGATGGTTGATTGTTTGCGCGTGGCTTGTACGAACCATTTGATGAATCAACCGAATCATTGAACAGCTTAGTCGTTGATTAAGTGAATAATATCGATCTCTAAATCTGTTCCAAACTCACACGTGTACACCATGCCGGGCATCAGCGGTTCGTTTCGCGCCTGCGCCGTTTCAACGAGCAGCCGAAGTGGACCTGAATGAATTGATGTTTCATTATTTTCTTGAATTTCAGCATTTTGCGATTAAAAAGAATAAGAAACAGACCCCACGGACAAAGCACGGCGACCAAATCCCAAATGGCGAGCAAGCCCAACAGGAGCCAGATGATCCAGCCGAAACCGGCGTCCGGCAGAAGTTTGAGCAGAAACAATGCGAACGTCATCGATAGAGCGATCAGGTAGAATTGTTGCACGAAAAGTGGACCCTGTGGTGCGACAAATAATTGAATCATCTGTGAGAGCGATACGATTTAGCAATATAGGGTCTGCTTCTATCTCTTTTGGGGCTCACGTGTAGATCTGATTCATTCGCACAGCGTGTCCAGTGAATACAGGCGACAAACGAGCAAACTCTCTGCTGTCACGTTAAATATCAACTGCTATCTCTTCTTGCTTATCCGTGTCAAGAAAGAAAAACCGCATCAGAGAACGAGCGCAATTGATGGCGCATATTCCTCAAAAAGTTATCTAAAATAACAAAAACAATGTGATCAAGACCAACCTTCCAATGTATGGCGGTGATGCCGACAAACGCAAAATTCCACATGAATAGTGCTGCCGTGATATAGTCGACTGGAATTAAGAATTCTTGCAAACCAATCCTGAAATATAAGGGTGGACGTAAATGCTGCTAAAACACAAAGCTTAAAAAATAAAAAAAACACAAAGAATTCACATCAGATAAAGTCCGCAGAATAGAACGATCGGCAGCACGGTGCCAACGATGAGCAGAATGTGCATGACCTAGAAATGTAAACATTTGTGTGATTTTAAAGACAAAAAATTAAACAGTGTAAAAAAACAAACAAACAGCATAGCATCTAAAGTAGAACAACGCGAGCAGCACAAAAGTCATCACAATCATGAGACCAAGGAAGATCAGGGCGTTGCCCAGCGCCTGCAGGAAATTGAAACCCTCGTTGTCGCTCTTCTCAACAAACGGCGTGTACGGACTGCAAAATGTACACAAAAATGTTTAGTTTTTCACACATTTGGTGTACTTGCCTTATGTTTCAACAAGATTCGGATAAAGTACCCCTGAGACTGAAAGCAGGCTACACCGTTGAGTGAGGTTTTCAGGCCTGCAGTTTGAAATGTTGTGCAACAAGAATTAACTCAGTGCTTGGTGCATACGTATGCCACAGTATGCACACGGGGATTTATGCACTCAAGAATAATAATTTCTGTAGTGTTATTTTGGCGAAACATTGTTTGGAAAATAACTATCAATATTGCCCTATGGGGGTCCAATCGGAAATTTCCAACAAGAGCCAAGTATTTTCATGACTCACAGATGTTGTCCGTCTTGTTTCGACCAATACGGGAACAGCTGCAACGATGCGACCACGGCGACCATGCAGATGGAGACGGGCACGAATAGAAGGATGACGTGCTGGGTGCTGGAATGTCAAGTCACGTGTGCGGTCATTTTGGTGCACTCGCGCTGATGATGACCTGGTGCACCACTCGTCGGTCAAAGATGGGCAATCGAAGACACACTGCGCAATTCATATTGACTGGCCAGAACCGCGCAACCCCCTTCCCACTTGGCATTGTATCATTAAAATTTCCAATTCAATTGTTGAACCCAAGAATATATATCGCTTATTTCATAACCAACCCGTATTTCAATTCAAATTCTTTGTCGATCGCCTCATCACTTTCTGGCACCGGCTGTGGGTTGTGATCGTGCGCGGGTGCACTTTGGGTCGATGTTGACACTTGGTTATCTTCTTCAATGTCTTCAGTCGGGAGGGGATATCCAACAAGATTGGGCTGCGTGTACGCTTGACCAAAGTTGGTTTGGTTTGACATCCTTCGTCTTTTTGTTGATGTTTTTCTTTGTTTGTTTCTATTTATTTCGTTTTTGTAGTGGCTGCACAATTTTAATGCTGAAATGATAGAACTAATTTTTGTTAAAGTTTCTAAAAAAGATCGACGCAAATACAGTAACCGATTTGCTGGTATTGGTTCTTGATAGTATAGAGTGTGAAAGTCAGACGTCAATGTGTTGCGATGATGAATGCTGACAAATCTTGCGTTTCTGCTCTGTGATATTTCAATAAAAATGATTCGAACGAAACGCAATCGTATACACAATGAAAGTTGGAGAGCCCGTGGAACCCTGATCATTATTATTTTGACGTGGTCGTTTCGAAACTGAACCGCTCCCGTTTTTTTGGTTGGCGCATCCTCCATACAAGTTTGACAGGTGGTACAGGCATTCCATATGTTACAGTCTGTAACATATGGATACAGTTGTAACTTTGCGTACCTTGTTCGTGCACATACCTATTGAATTAGTGACTCGGTCAATATTTAGAGCAAAAAAAGACAGTGGTTATTTTAAAAAAAATCACATTTTTTTGAGCCAGATGTTTTTTCACCACGCACGCGAGGGTCACAGTTTCATGATCAATGATCACAACTTCTCCTTTTTTACAAAAAAGCTAAGAAAGGCACAAATACAACGTGAGCGTACACAAAAGGTCACAATAGTAATTTTTATGGTTTCATTGTTTTTCAAAAATTGTGTAAACGATTTTGCCTTGTAGATCGCACGTATCACATACTTGAGGCGGAATGCCGCCATCCAATTTTTCATACTCTTTCTTGTCGTCATTGAACCGTATGCCGAACACATGGACTGGGACATCTACTTCCTGCGGGCTGAACAACACGGCACTGAATCGTGCGACGAATTTTTCGGCAGCAACGTTCGCGGTACCGTCTCTGGGAAGACATGATGGATCGACAGGTGTGTTGTACGTGGCAATCAATATCATAGGCCGTCCGATTGTATTCCTCCTGACGGTTTTCGCGGCGTTCCTCCCACAATTCGAACAGTGCTCTTCAATTCTCACGACTTCTGTGATTTCGCTGAGATCTTGGTGGTACTCGCAGAGATGACCTCTCGGTTCCAGGTTGACCTCTCGTTGTTCCCAGCACGAGTCGCAGGAAATGGTCGCCTTTCCCTTGAAAATTTTGCTCATTTTATTTACTGTTTTAAGAAATAATTTTAAAGCGGTGTGTGCCAACGTTTGAAGCAGTTGTGATATCGTTCGATAGTCCAATAGCGGTTGCCAGCTGCATAAGGAAACGTACTGGATCGATGCCATTTGTGTCGTGATTCGGGTACCATAGCTTCTCTGAAACAAAGCCAAACCTGTATTGATGTTAGCAATTTCGTGTTCCCTAATTTTGTATTCAAAGAATCGGACCGGGGTCAATTTGGAGCAGATCGAGCAATTTTACAATGTTTGCAACGGATCGCTGGCGTTTAACGGCCGCCCACGTGTGGAGTACACGCAGGAACGCTGCGGCAACCAGCCCTTGTCGACTTGGTTCACCGGCTTTCAGCACAATCTGGAACAATTGATTACTTGATCCATTATTACTCATGCGTGCGTACTCGAGTGAACAAATTATCTACGCGCGTGCGCCACGCGTATGGGAAAGTGCAGTGTTTAAGGAAATGAGCGCGCGTTGCTTAAGTACTGCACGCAGAATTAATCGTATGCCCCAGGAAATAATCGTGTGCACTCGGAGTACGATTAATGACACCCCTTCTCGTTAAACGTACTGCAGAGCCTTTAATGATTACGTGATGCGTCTGGCTGACTGCGCGTCAGAAACTGCTGCATTTCCGGAGCACAGCTGCCAACTAAATTAGAAAATGGGAAGGAGTGCTCTGAACATACCTAGTGAATGTTGTGCAGGACAAAATTAAAACCCACCGCGTTCCAGACAGGTGGCAGTCGGATGGAGTTGATGGCATTGACCCCAGTGTTTGCCGAGCACAATTCTTCCTCACTTGTCAAAACTAAATCATACGCATCCGGTATTTCCATGTCGCTGTTGTGTGCCTGCAACTGTTTTTGTGTTGGACTCTTTGTATTGGGCTAAAATGGACTTTTCACATTTCCATCACTTTTAAACTTTCAACGTGACCAGACACTCTGAGCATCCGAAAAGTCACGGGCACGCACATGGTCATGACCCAGCCGTTCAGGCACAGTTTTAGGCCCGGCCATTTAAGCACAGATTCAGGCCCGGCTATTCAGGCACAGGCTCAGGCCCAACCGATTCACACCTGCCTAGAGCCCCGAAGCCTGAGCCTATTTATTCAAAGTGGGTCAAACTCGCTGGGCCTGAATAGTCGCGGAATAACTCCTGTTCACATGTGAGCCGAGAAACAGCCGTCATATTTGAATGTGAAACAATTATCAAGTACGGTACATTTCCATGAAAGGTACTGCACGCAAATTAACAGCACACTCGCGTGGCACCAGTGCAGATTCCCCTTTTCGGGACACGTACTGCACACGTATATCAACAGAAATATGATTTGAAACCCTGCATTCACCTGAGCTTTGTACTTGTAGATCGTGGAGCGGCCGATCGAACATGCCTGTGCATGTTCCGTCCGAAAGCCTTTCGGACTCATCGACACAGCTTTGATTTTTTGGAATTCGCGGTCTATGTCGATGATGTTGTCTGGTACCGCCCCTTCGTTCACAACTTGATGGAATGGATTGTTCCGTAATATGTTTACTGCAAGTGGGATATCACCACGGCAGAAAAGCCCCAAAATTTTCGTGTTTACGCTATCTCGGTATTTTGATTTGTCTGTTCGTATTGTCCTTTTCGTAACAGCCACACCCATCAACCTTTGAACATCTGCCTGCAGAATAGCCGTTTGATTCGGTGGAGTTTTTGTAGACGCTTTGAGCGTTCGGAATACCTTAAATAAACTGGCCTGTTTCTGTTTGTGGTGTTTCATCTACACATTATTCCCTGTACAGTACACTGATAAGCTGAGATGTGCCGATTCAAATTGTAGCTCGCACAACACCACATACATGATATTGCCTTTGGTTCTCTCGTGCTGCTTTTTTATATCTCGTGGCCATGCGCACGTCCGTCTCATCGTCAAATCCATAGCTTTCATCTGCGGCAAAATTGGTTGCACATTAATCAGTTTCTGATATGTAGCATAATTTTATTTCATAATTAAGATCCACAATAAGATTTATGCTAACCCAAATGGTAATCATCTGCAAACTGTGCATTGACGCAGCCGCCGCTCGGTGAAATTTGAGATTGAATAGCTCAACGAGCGACGCATGCCGCGCCCACGACGACCACGGCTGCCGCGACCGTTGTTCACCGGATTCACCATTGTGATATTTAACGGACTGATCAGATGGGACGATGAATGACGTAATGCACCTTGAATTTAAATCGTAACGATTATTCGCACAAAATCCAGAATGATTATGCCACGACACAAATGTACACACGACAACAATTCCATGAAACATTTGAAACATTCAATCTGATGCTGATCCACGCGTCATCATTTATATAGTCTTCCCGATTTATAACAGTCCAGAGGCGGTATACAGAAAATGTTTCAACGCCTTGAAAACAGCAGTCATCGCCGTGGATGATAACCAACAGGTCGACAACGTGGCTCGAAACATGCGTGTTACTTGATGGCTGCTGTTGCAATGAAACATTTGCTGTATACTTTGTTTGGACCGAGAATAAAATGAAAAACTACACAATCAGCATTTATTACGTCATATTGACACGTTGCACACATGAAAGTACATCAAACAGTCATACAATAAAATGCCACATCACATTTGGATACACGTCATGTAAAGGCAGTCTACGGGAGGTTGTCACTCAGCCCCCGAATACCGTAACCCACCGTAAGCGTGCGGTCATTTTGGTGCACTCGCATTGACGATGACCTGGTGCACCACTCGTCGGTCAAAGATGGGCAATCGAAGACACACTGCGCAATTCATATTGACTGGCCAGAACCGCGCAACCCCCTACGCAGTTGACATTGTATCATTAAAGTTTCCAATTCAATTGTTGAACCCAAGAATTTCGTTTATTTCCCAACCAACCCGTATTTCAATTCAAATTCTTTGTCGATCGCCTCATCACTTTCTGGCTGCGGCTGTGGGTTGTGATCGTGCGCGGGTGCACTTTGGGTCGATGTTGACACTTGGTTATCTTCTTCAATGTCTTCAGTCGGGAGGGGATATCCAACAAGATTGGGCTGCGTGTACGCTTGACCAAAGTTGGTTTGATTTGACATCCTTCGTCTTTTTGTTGATGTTTTTCTTTGTTTGTTTCTATTTATTTCGTTTTTGTAGTGGCTGCACAATTTTAATGCTGAAATGATAGAATTAATTTTTGTTAAAGTTTCTAAAAAAGATCGACTCAAATACAGTAACCGATTTGCTGGTATTGGTTCTTGATAGTATAGAGTGTGAAAGTCAGACGTCAATGTGTTGCGATGATGAATGCTGACAAATCTTGCATTTCTGCTCTGTGATATTTCAATAACAATGATTCAAACGAAACGCAATCGTATACACAATAAAAGTTGGAGAGCCCGTGGAACCCTGATCATTATTATTTTGACGTGGTCGTTTCGAAACTGAACCGCTCCCGTTTTTTTGGTTGGCGCATCCTCCATACAAGTTTGACAGGTGGTACAGGCATTCCATATGTCACAGTCTGTAACATATGGATACAGTTGTAACTTTGCGTACCTTGTTCGTGCACATACCTATTGAATTAGTGACTCGGTCAATATTTAGAGCAGGGCTTTTCAAAAAAAGACAGTGGTTAATTTAAAAAAGATTCACATTTTTTTGAGCCAGATATTCTGTTTTTTTTACCATGCACGCGAGGGTCACAGTTTCATGATCAATGATCACAACTTCTCCTTTTTTACAAAAAAGCTAAGGCACAAATACAACATTAGCCTACACAAAAAGGTCACAATAGCAATTTTCATGGTTTCATTGTATTTTCAAAAATTGTGCAAATGATTTTGCCTTGTAGATCGCACGTATCACATACTTGATGCGGAACGCCGCCGTCTAATTTTTCATACTCTTTCTTCTCGTCAGAGTACCGTATGCCGAACACATGAACTGGGACATCTACTTCCTGCGGGCTGAACAACACGGCACTAAATCGTGCGACGAATTTTTCGGCAGCAACGTTCGCGGTACCGTCTCTGGGAAGACATGATGCATCGACAGGTGTGTTGTACGTGGCAATCAATATCATAGGCCGTCCGATTGTCTTGCTCCTGACGGTTTTCGCGGTGTTCCTCCCACACTTCGAATAGTGCTCTTCAATTCTCACGACTTCTGTGATTTCGCTGAGATCTTTGTGGTACTCGCAGAGATGACATCCCAGGTCGACCTCTCGTTGTTCCCCGCATGAGCAGCAGGAAATGGTCTCCTTTCCCTTGAAAATTTTGCTAATTTTATTTACTGTTTTAAGAAATAATTTTAAAGCGGTGTGTGCCAACGTTTGAAACAGTTGTGTCATCGTTCGATAGTCCAATAGCGGTTGCCAGCTGCATAAGGAAACGAACAGGATCGATGCCATTTGTGTCGTGATTCGGGTACCATAGCTTCTCTGAAACAAAGCCAAACCTGTATTGATGTTAGCAATTTCGTGTTCCCTAATTTTGTATTCAAAGAATCGGACCGGGGTCAATTTGGAGCAGATCGAGCAATTTTACAATGTTTGCAACGGATCGCTTGCGTTTAACGGCCGCCCACGTGTGGAGCAGACGCAGGAACGCTGCGGAAACCAGCCCTTGTCGACTGGGTTCACCGGCTTTCAGCACAATCTGGAACAATTGATTACTTGATCCACTATTACTCATGCGTGCGTACTCGGGTGAACAAATTATTTACGCGCGTGCGCCACGCGTATGGGAAAGTGCAGTGTTTAAGGGCGAACTTAGGTTAATTCCGGAATCCGGAACCAAACCAACCCACCCCTAAGGAAATGAGCGCGCGTTGCTTAAGTACTGCACTAATCGTATGCCCCAGGAAATAATCGTGTGCACTCGGATTACGATTAATGACACCCCTTCTCGTGAAACGTACTGCAGAGCCTTTAATGATTACGTGATGTGTCTGGCTGACTGCGCGTCAGAAACTGCTGCATTTCCGGAGCACAGCTGCCAACTAAATTAGAAAATGGGAAGGAGTGCTCCGAACATACCTTGTGAATGTTGTGAAGGACAAAATTAAAACCCACCGCGTTCCAGACAGGAGACAGTCGGATTGAGTTGACAGCATTGACCCCAGTGTTTGCCGAGCACAATTCTTCCTCACTTGTCAGAACTAAATCATACGCAACCGGTATTTCCATGTCGCTGTTGTGTGCCTGCAACTGTTTTTGTGTTGGACTCTTTGTATTGGGCTAAAACGGACTTTTCACATTTCCATCACTTTTAAACTTTCACCGTGACCAGACACCCTGAGCATCCGAAAAGTCACGGGCACGCACATGGTCATGTCCCAGCCGTTCAGGCAGAGTTTTAGGTCCGGCCATTTAAGCACAGATTCAGGCCCGGCTATTCAGGCACAGGCTCAGGCCCAACCGATTCACACCTGCCTAGAGCCCCGAAGCCTGAGCCTATTTATTCAAAGTGGGTCAAACTCGCTGGGCCTGAATAGTCGCGGAATAACTCCTGTTCACATGTCGATGATGTTGTCTGGTACCGCCCCTTCGTTCACAACTTGATGGAATGGATTGTTCCGTAATATGTTTACTGCAAGTGGGATATCACCACGGCAGAAAAGCCCCAAAATTTTTGTGTTTACGCTATCTCGGTATTTTGATTTGTCTGTTCGTATTGTCCTTTTCGTAACAGCCACACCCATCAACCTTTGAACATCTGCCTGCAGAATAGCCGTTTGATTCGGTGGAGTTTTTGTAGACGCTTTGAGCGTTCGGAATACCTTAAATAAACTGGCCTGTTTCTGTTTGTGGTGTTTCATCTACACATTATTCCCTGCACAGCACACTGATGAGCTGAGATGTGCCGATTCAAATTGTAGCTCGCACAATACCACATACATGGTATTCCCTTTGGTTCTCTTGTGGTGCTTTTTTATATCTCGAAGCCATGCGCACGTCCGTCTCATCGTCAAATCCATAGCTTTCATCTGCGGCAAAATTGGTTGCACATTAATCAGTTTCTGATATGTAGTATAATTTTATTTCATAATTAAAATCCACAATAAGATTTATGCTAACCCAAATGGTAATCATCTGCAAACTGTGCATTGACGCAGCCGCCGCTCGGGGAAAATTTGAGATTGAATAGCTCAACGAGCGACCCATGCCGCGCTCACGACGACCACGGCTGCCACGACCGTTGTTCACCGGATTCACCATTGTGATATTTAACGGACTGATCAGATGGGACGACGAATGACGTAATGCACTTTGAATTTGAATCGTAACGATTATTCGCACAAAATCCAGAATGATTATGCCACGACACAAATGTACACACGACAACAATTCCATGAAACATTTGAAACATTCAATCTGATGCTGATCCACGCGTCATCATTTATATAGTCTTCCCGATTTATAACAGTCCAGAGGCGGTATACAGAAAATGTTTCAACGCCTTGAAAACAGCAGTCATCGCCGTGGATGATAACCAACAGGTCGACAACGTGGCTCGAAACATGCGTGTTACTTGATGGCTGCTGTTGCAATGAAACATTTGCTGTATACTTTGTTTGGACCGAGAATAAAATGAAAAACTACACAATCAGCATTTATTACGTCATATTGACACGTTGCACACACGAAAGTACATCAAACATTCATACAATAAAATGCCACATCACATTTGGATACACGTCATGTAAAGGCAGTCTACGGGAGGTTGTCACTCAGCCCCCGAATACCGTAACCCACCGTAAGCGTCACGCGTGCGGTCATTTTGGTGCACTCGCATTGACGATGACCTGGTGCACCACTCGTCGGTCAAAGATGGGCAATCGAAGACACACTGCGCAATTCATATTGACTGGCCCGAACCGCGCAACCCCCTACGCAGGTGACATTGTATCATTAAAATTTCCAATTCAATTGTTGAACCCAAGAATTTCGTTTATTTCCAACCAACCCGTATTTCAATTCAAATTCTTTGTCGATCGCCTCATCACTTTCTGGCAGCGGCTGTGGGTTGTGATCGTGCGCGGGTGCACTTTGGGTCGATGTTGACACTTGGTTATCATCTTCAATGTCTTCAGTCGGGAGGAGATATCCAACAAGATTGGGCTGCGCTTGACCAAAATTGGCTTGATTTGACATCCTTCGTCTTTTTGTTGATGTTTTTCTTTGTTTGTTTCTATTTATTTCGTTTTTGTATTGGCTGCACAATTTTAATGCTGAAATGATAGAATTAATTTTTGTTAAAGTTTCTAAAAAAAGATCGACTCAAATACAGTAACCGATTTGCTGGTATTTGTTCTTGATAGTACAGAGTGTGAAAGTCAGACGTCAATGTGTGCAATCCATCGGCTCATGGCACTTTTTATACACAGAGCGCATGCAGCAGCACACACTATTTTGGTTTTTTTTATTTCGTTTTCATTGGCTGCTTGACATAACACTTTTCTGCATTGTTGCAAAATTTGGGGATGCTTCAACGGATAACTGCAGAGAATAGATGCATTCATTGATGACAGTAATGTGGCACGCAGCCTGTGTGTGTTGAGTGCCATGAGCTGGCGGATTGCCTATACAGGCATTCCATATGTTACAGTCTGTAACATATGGATACAGTTGTAACTTTGCGTGCCTTGTTCGTGCACATACCTATTGAATTAGTGACTCGGTCAATATTTAGACCAGGGTTTTTCAAAAAAAAGACAGTGGTTAATTTAAAAAAATTTCACATTTTTTTGAGAGCCAGATATTCTGTTTTTTTACCATGCACGCGAGGGTCACAGTTTCATGATCAATGATCACAACTTCTCTTTTTTACAAAAAAGCTAAGAAAGGCACAAATACAACATGAGCCTACACAGAAAGGTCACAATAGTAATTTTTATGGTTTCATTGTTTTTCAAAAATTGTGTAAATGATTTTGCCTTGTAGATCGCACGTGTCACATACTTGAGGCGGAATGCCGCCGTCCAATTTTTCATACTCTTTCTTATCGTCAGAGAACCGTATGCCGAACACATGGACCGGGACATCTACCTCCTGCGGGTTGAACAACACGGCACTGAATCGTGCGACGAATTTTTCGGCAGCAACGTTCGCGGTACCGTCTCTGGGAAGACATGATGGATCGACAGGTGTGTTGTACGTGGCAATCAATATCATAGGCCGTCCGATTGTCTTGCTCCTGACGGTTTTCGCGGTGTTCCTCCCACACTTCGAACAGTGCTCTTCAATTCTCACGACTTATGTGATTTCGCTGAGATCTTTGTGGTACTCGCAGAGATGACATTCCAGGTTGACCTCTCGTTGTTCCCCGCACGAGCAGCAGGAAATGGTCTCCTTTCCCTTGAAAATTTTGCTCATTTTATTTACAGTTTTAAGAAATAATTTTAAAGCGGTGTGTGCCAACGTTTGAAGAAGTAGTGTCATCGTTCGATAGTCCCATAGCGGTTACCAACTGCATAAGGAAACGTATTGGATCGATGCCATTTGTGTCGTGATTCGGGTACCATAGCTTTTCTGAAACAAAGCCAAACCTGTATTGATGTTAGCAATTTCGTGTTCCCTAATTTTGTATTCAAAGAATCGGACCGGGGTCAATTTCGAGTAGATCGAGCAATTTTACAGTGTTTGCAACGGATCGCTGGCGTTTAACGGACGCCCACGTGTGGAGTAGACGCAGGAACGGTGCGGAAACCAGCCCTTGTCAACTGGGTTCACCGGCTTTCAGCACAATCTGGAACAATTGATTACTTGATCCACTATTACTCATGCGTGCGTACTCGGGTGAACAAATTATTTACGCGCGTGCGCCACGCGTATGGGAAAGTGCAGTGTTTAAGGAAATGAGCGCGCGTTGCTTAAGTACTGCACGCAGAATTAATCGTATGCCCCAGGAAATAATCGTGTGCACTCGGATTACGATTAATGACACCCCTTCTCGTGAAACGTACTGCAGAGCCTTTAATGATTACGTGATGTGTCTGGCTGACTGCGCGTCAGAAACTGCTGCATTTCCGGAGCACAGCTGCCAACTAAATGAGAAAATGGGAAGGAGTGCTCTGAACATACCTAGTGAATTTTGTGCAGAACAAAATTAAAACCCACCGCGTTCCAGACAGGTGGCAGTCCGATGGAGTTGATGGCATTGATCCCAATGTTTGCCGAGCACAATTCTTCCTCACTGGTCAAAACTAAATCATACGCATCCGGTATTTCCATGTCGCTGTTGTGTGCCTGCAACTGTTTTTGTGTTGGACTCTTTGTATTGGGCTAAAACGGACTTTTCACATTTCCATCACTTTTAAACTTTCAACGTGACCAGACACTCTGAGCATCCGAAAAGTCACGGGCACGCACATGGTCATGACCCAGCCGTTCAGGCACAGTTTTAGGCCCGGCCATTTAAGCACAGATTCAGACCCGGCTATTCAGGCACAGGCTCAGGCCCAACCGATTCGCACCTGCCTAGAGCCCCGAAGCCTGAGCCTATTTATTCAAAGTGGGTCAAACTCGCTGGACCTGAATAGTCGCGGAATAACTCCTGTTCACATGTGAGCCGAGAAACAGCCGTCACATTTGAATGTGAAACAATTATCAAGTACGGTACATTTCCATGAAAGGTACTGCACGCAAATTAACAGCACACTCGCGTGGCACCAGTGCAGATTCCCCTTTTCGGGACACGTACTGCACACGTATATCAACAGAAATATGATTTGAAACCCTGCATTCACCTGAGCTTTGTACTTGTAGATCGTGGATCGGCCGATCGAACACGCCTGTGCGTGCGTCTTGCGTCCGAAAGCCTTTCGGACTCATCGACACAGCTTTGATTTTTTGGAATTCGAGGCCTATGTCGATGATGTTGTCTGGCACCGCCCCATCGTTCACAACTTGATGGAATGGATTGTTCTGTAATATGTTTACTGCAAGTGGGATATCACCACGGCAGAAAAGCCCCAAAATTTTCGTGTTTACGCTATCTCGGTATTTTGATTTGTCTGTTCGTATTGTCCTTTTCGTAACAGCCACACCCATCAACCTTTGAACATCTGCCTGCAGAATAGCCGTTTGATTCGGTGGAGTTTTTGTAGACGCTTTGAGCGTTCGGAATACCTTAAATAAACTGGCCTGTTTCTGTTTGTGGTGTTTCATCTACACATTATTCCCTGTACAGTACACTGATAAGCTGAGATGTGCCGATTCAAATTGTAGCTCGCACAATACCACATACATGATATTGCCTTTGGTTCTCTCGTGCTGCTTTTTTATATCTCGTGGCCATGCGCACGTCCGTCTCATCGTCAAATCCATAGCTTTCATCTGCGGCAAAATTGGTTGCACATTAATCAGTTTCTGATATGTAGTATAATGGTACAAAAGAAGTGTTAAGGCTTTTATGCAACATTTTAACGGTAGTTGTTTCGGATGATTTTATCGGCCGGTTCGTTCACCTAGACTGAAGACGACCGTGTGGGGAGTGGCCGCTACCAGGAACAACATTACATATGGTCCCACAACAGCTAATGCAGAATTTATGTCCACTGCGTTGACTGATCCGCCAAGCACATAACGCGTGATGCAACATTACAAGCACAGACAGGCAGTCAGCTTGTGTGTGTTGGCTGGCTGCGTGGGTGTGTTTATGATGTTGCATCACGCGTTATGTGCTTTGCGGATCAGGCAACGCAGTGGACATAAATTCTGCGTTAGCTGTTGTTGGACTATGCCTACCTGTGCTACTGCGACACCGGAAACTGGGTGAAGTGAAATCGGTTTGGTCTTCCCGACCGTGCTTACCGTACGACCGTACGACCGTGCTTGCCGTATTTCCCACGGTTGTATAAAAAAAGTGGTTGATTAAAAAAAATTTTGAATGAATTTTTTTGAAACTCAGATGTTCCATTTTTAATAAAAAAAGTTGCCAAAAATGGGCTGAAATGTCCAAAAATGGCCTTTTTCTAAGCAAAAAATTGGCACTTTTTTTCTGTGGATGGGACAATTTTTTTCCAAAATCGCGCCTGCGGCGCCTGTATTGTCCCAAGTCCTTACAGGGATGCGCGGGGCTGGTCTTTTATAGTGATGTGGCACCGATAATGTACTACTGCACGCTACTACACGTGTATATATGCACGTATATATGCAGGTGCGCAAAGTCGATCTGACACGCAAGTTTTGGGCTGTAATCGATATTTTGATGGTCGTATACCAGATTTTCGGCATTAGATGCATTAAAATACGTTGTACGGTATGCTACAATACGTTAGAGTAACATCGTTAGTCAACATCAACCTCAGACTGGTCGGAGACCATAGAATCTGCACAATGCTACCGGGTGTCACCACACAAGTTCGGTCTCTCAGGCGAAAATTTTTCAATTTTTGAAAAACATGTTGTATCGATTTCATTTGTCCTGAAACGTTGTTTGCAGCACCTTTTCTAATAAAAAAATTTTCGTCAAAAAAAAATTTTTTTTAAAAAGCTCGTTAACTAAATTTTTTTCAACCCTGGTATTTCCTCTAATAGAAGGCTTGGGCTTCATTTCTCACCTGCCCTCAGACCCCGGGTCTTCTTATATTCGAGGGGCTTCTATTGGGAGGGGTTCTTTTTCAATTTTTTTTTCAGCGACACGCGGGCCTAAGTAAGCTCCGTGCATTGTGACAAAAAATGTTCAATGATGAAGCATACAGTATATCGAGTGCATCAAATGAGAAATTTACCTAAATTTCGAAAATATGAGCGTTTTCACAGCACCAAAGTTACGCCGAGCACAATCAACAGCACAGAGAAGTGTCTTTTAGCGCACCGCACTGCGAGTAATGGTACACAACATTGGGGACGGCTTCTACTGGGACGGGATTCTAATTTTCAAGGTATGTCTGAAGGGATTTCAAGGGATTTGTAATGGAGGGTATTCTGTAAGAGGGTTGGCTTCAATTAGAGGAAATATGGAAAGTCACTCTTTATTAGTTTCAACCCGATGACCAACTTTCGACGAAACATTACACTTCCAACACATCTTATTACATATTATTCCTGAGGCTAGAATGTGTGGTTCTGCTGTGTCTTAAGTGGGGCAGAGGCTGGCGAACAATTTTACCTATTTTAACCTGATGTGCTGGTCTCTGATTGTGCGTTTTCGTGTACATCCGTGAGCTGACCGATTTGTTTCACCATTTCCTCGTAACTGCTGGTACGCCGATTTGCAACAGACGTATCTGATGAAATAGATTATATTTGATGGAATAGTTAACCCTGCATGTGCAAAATAACACTTTCAACACGCACTTCGGCAGTATCACCTCTTATTACATGTTATTCCTGGTGGGTAGCATGTGTGGTTCTGATGTGTCTTAGGTGGGGCAGAGGCTGGCGAAGAATTTTACCCATTTTAACCTGATGTGCTGGTCTCTGTCCGTGTGTTTTCATGTACATCCGTGAGCTGACCGATTTGTTTCACCAATTCCTCGTAACTTGTGGTCCGGTGGGCTTTTGTTGACTTCGACGTATCAGTTGCGACTTTAACCGTTGAGGTTGCGTGACTTTGACTTCCAAGCTGATCCTAGAGTTCGAAGTTTTCGTTGCGTTGGTGATGTGTGTATTATTTGTTTATTTCTGTAACTAGACCGCGAAACCCAAAAGCCCCAATAATAAACCCAAAACCACACGACGTTCACTACACACTACTTTATCTCCAACAGCCACGTAAAACTGCCAACTCACAAACCACAACTGCGCAACTGACACGTATCACAGCAAAACACACACAATAAGAACACGCGCACGTGGGAATGTTTCATGATATTGGTGGCAGGCAACAAGGAAGGATTAAACATCACACTCCTTCCCCCTTTAGCAAAAGTAAAGAACTACCAACTCCTCCCCAAGGGCAACAAAACAACAAAAGATAAAGGCACCGAAACAAGAAAAGAACAAACACAGCAAAACACGAAAAACAAAGCACGAAGCAAAAGAGCACCAAAGCAGCGAGAAAAAACGGCACAACACAGGCAGAAATGAAAAATATGGCGATCAGAATGGAAGGGACAGAAACTGCAAAGTGAATACAAGCAAGTGAATACGAATACCACGAATATGCCCGATGAAAATGAGGATCAAGCGAAAAGCAAATACGTGACAGTGATGAAATCCAATGAGAAGCCGCAGAGTGATTTAAAAGCGAAACTGAAGATGTTATGTGACGTGCTCTGGGGACAAGATCATCAATGAATGTGAAATGTCATGCGAAATAGTGACCAATGACAAAAGTTGTCTGGCTGATGTGCCAATGAAAACCAGTGAATCTGAAAGCGATCAATCTGACAATGACATCGATTTTGACGATGCCTCATGAGTAAAGTACATGCCAAGCGCGAGAAAGTTGACATTGTGAGACGGGTGTCGAAGAATATCGAAGCGACTGTTGGTCATGATGTGTCGACTATTGGCCCAAGTTCAAGTCCCTACCCAAAGTTTAAATCGGACCCGGAAATATCAAAAATGATGTTGAAAGACGGACGAATTGTGTCAAGTATCGATCATTTATAGAAAGAAATTAAACGTCAAGCAGCAATAAATAAACCGATCGATGAGTCAGTTCAGGTAGTGATATTCACGCGCTTATATTTGTTATATGTAAAGACATTGAAAAGTTAAAATGTGGTTGCATTATGATTAATTTGGTACCTCAGTGATTTTGTGAAGTAAAAGATGAAATGTCCAATTGTGAAACTATGACAAAAGTGTTCAACCAAAGGTGACTGGCATTCAAGTCTGGCAAAACTAAAAATGGCAATATTATTTCGAAAATACAGGAAATCTGTTGTGGAAAGTTGAACTTCAACTGGCGAATTACAAAGGTGATATTCAAACATGAAAGGTGTCAGTACTGAAGTATAAAGTGCGAAAAAGTCAATGAAAAATGTGGAAATGTTTCAGCGCTTGAATTTTGTGAAATGAAGAAAGTCTAATGTGTTAAACAAGAGCCAGTCAGTGTGAGAAAATGCCAGTTATTCAGTGTTTTACACGATTTTTATTCGAATCTACCGCATTATTTCATGCTTTTGTTGTTTTGCTCTGCAGTTTTAAACATTTCTGCCTGTGTTATGCCGTTTTTTTCTCGCTGCTTTGGTGCTCTTTTGCTTCGTGCTTTGTTTTTCGTGTTTTGCTGTGTTTGTTCTTTTCATGCTTCGGTGTCATTATCTTTTGTTGTTTTGTTGCCCTTGGGGAGGAGTTGGTTGTCCTTTTACCTTTTGCTAAAGGGGGAAGGAGTGTGATGTTTAATCCTTCCCTGTTGCCTGCCACCAATATCATGAAACATTCCCACGTGCGCGTGTTCTTATTGTGTCTGTTTTGCTGTGATACGTGTCAGTTGCGCAGTTGTGGTTTGTGAGTTGGCAGTTTTACGTGGCTGTTGGAGATAAAGTAGTGTGTAGTGAACGTCGTGTGGTTTTGGGTTTATTATTGGGGCTTTTGGGTTTCGCGGTCTAGTTACAGAAATAAACAAATAATACACACATCACCAACGCAACGAAAACTTCGAACTCTAGGATCAGCTTGGAAGTCAAAGTCACGCCATTCTCCAAAAAATAGATTGACCTTCTCCTGTTTCTCCTCTTAAAGCCACCTTGTTGGTCAGCCAATCCACTGTAACTACTAAATATATACAACTTTTAATCTTGAATTGGTGCCACAAACCCTCCTGATGATCAGCAACCTGGCCACCGTCACTTGGTTCATGATGGGTCGATGATGGTCGGATGGATCTATTCGGATTGAAGAATCGATAAATTTTGGATGGCTTCGGGAAATTGTAGGAATGAAATATATTCTAAGGAAGCCGATAAGAATGCCGGATTGGGATCCGAAAAATAAACCGATCGGGGTTTCGGGATTTTATGGGGATTGAAATTCTTCGGATCGGGTATTGTGTTTTGTGACGTGTTTCTTAGTAAGGCACCTGTATGCACGTGTTTCCTACGATTCATTCTTCATATTTATTGGTCGGACAATGACTATATGAGAATCCATCCCCCTAATTTTCCTGCATTGAAAAGGTGGGTATTTGGCATTTTTTTCAAATTGGACCAGGTTTTGACAAGAACTTTGCGTGCTTATCAGTGAGAAGAATGAGAAACACCTGTGTGCAGAAGTTTCACCCTGAATTCTACGCAACCGAAATGGTTCGGGCTCGGGTTACTGTAGCCACGTGTTACATGCTTTATGTGTGAAATCATTACAGCACACA
>JASAMV010006183.1:0-13355 GCA_030248065.1 Rhynchonema sp. JSB1_4
TGAACCATACGAAAGCTTATGTGCTTGGTGAAACATTTTTGGTGGCGACATTCTGACGGCGGAGCTTCTTCTGACACAATTTATGGCGTTGGCACGGAGAAGTGTCCAATGAAGTGGTTGACACAAACTTCAAACGAAAATACAAGCGAATCGGTTTGCATGAAACTGACCGACAATGTTGACACACACAACGTTGGTCGGACCAGGCCGTTCTTGACTGGTTATATGTCACAAATTCGACAATCACAATACAAATCGCGTTAAAGAACACACAGAATGTACCTAGCATCGCGTCCATCAAGCAGTCTGCACGGGCCAACCACCATTATCAACCAAACCACCGACCGCCGCGCCGCCAGACCACCAAACCTAGCGTGTGTTCGTCCGCTTCGTCACCACCATCCCCAGCAGCACGCATCAACGGCGGCGTCTTCGGCAACATGCCACTGGCGCGCAATGTCTTTGATGAACTGTTCGCACGTGTCGTTGTCGACGTCCATGAACTGGCCAGAAACGCGCGATCGCCTGCATTCAACATTGCGTTGTCTTGAATTTTCTTTTACACATTTTATTGTTGATTTTGAGTTTGTTTATAAAGGCCTGCGTACATTTTGCTAAAAACCGTGCGGGTTCCGTCTGCGGCTGTATGTTCCCAGCTAATTTGTACGGTCACATCGGGCATTTCGATTTCCAGTCTGAACTTTCTACATGTTTTACGGGGCAACAGCTTCACTCAGATCGAAATCGCAGAAACGACGAAGTCGTGCGAAATCACACAATTGCTTTTGTTATGCACAACACACTCGACCATTTTGGCGTCCGCAATGTCATGAAGAAAAAAAAAAAAAAAAAAAAAGGAAGGTTTCAAACAAAGCTTGCTCAATTGTAACCTTGCAAATTCCTATCATCGCAGATGGCATTTCGTGGAGAAAATTGCTGTTGCAACTTGCAAGCAATGGAACGTCAGCAACATATCCACCTTTCCGATCGACGGCAAATCAATGAAGCTGGTGAAATATTTTGGTAAACCCACCAATTTATTATTCCTACGTCCCAGACCACGTGGATGGTTAGTGCGTTTTAGCATCGATCGGGTGGCATGCTTTCCCTTGTTGATTTTCTGCGCTGCGCTGCGTGACTCGTCTAGTGTAGTGGATGATGTGGCTGGTTGAGGCTCGTCTTCGTCTTGTTCGGTGTCGTGACTGGCTGGGGCATTGACGCCTTTCTCTGCAAAATAAACTTCGGTCCCGACTTTCAGATTTTTATTCTGCTGTGGCACTGCGTTCACAGTTTTTTTAGGACTGAGTCCTCATCGTGGCACCAAATCGAAGCTGCTAGACTTAGACGTCAACGCATATCATGAGGCGCAGAAAACAGCCCTTCCATGAAAAAATGCAATATCTAAACAAAGGCAACCTCGGTCCCATTATTTCAATTGCCTTCCGCTTGCGCTTGAGCATCACCTATGAACAATTCATCAAAAGTAATAAATCGGCGGTTCCAGTAAGTTACGAGCGATGAGAGTAGATCAAACAGTCGGCCTGCGATTGGATTTAACGTTTAGCTTTTTGCAAATAAAAAAGTTTTCAATTATATGAAAAGTTATATCATCTATGTTTCTCAGGAAATTTATTTTAGACGGAAAACCATGCTTTACACACCGACAAGCCCGCCAAAGGCGAGAAAAGCCCCTTTGCCTCGGGAATAAACAGGACCCAGACAGAGCACAAAATATATAAAAGATAAAAAAAAACCTAAATGAATAAAAAAAAAGAGAAATGAAGTTAGGCACGCCTGCGCATTTGTTACCCTCAGGTTGCGCTGTGGCCGTCGAAAACCCCGAAGAAAAATGCCGAATGAGGAAAGGCATGGGTATGCGCATAATCTAACGAGCAATTCCAAAAGAACAACTCACAGTTTGCAACAACGCCCATCGAGATTTTATGGAAGCCAACGAGCGATCAGGCAGGTACGGACGCACGAAACGCCAGATATTTCGCGCTGAAAGAACATAAAAAATGTGCTCAATTTTTCAGCCGCCCTGTAACTGTCCAGGATAAGAACCAACTTTGAGAGTGCGTATTCATGGCATTTATCAGAACTTCATCCTCGTCTTTTGTGTACGGTTTTATGGCGACCTCTGCGTCCATCTCCAGCGACATCGTGTAGCTGAAGTCGTTGAATGGCTGATTACTTGCAGTTACGTAGCTGGCGAAATTTCGCCTGATGTTCATGTACAAAATATTGACACTTGAGGGCAAAAAAATGTTACGGATGGACAGGCTGAATTGTGGTACCGCGCTGTGCAGCACTGAAACCAGATGGTTGTCTGTCACATCCACATCAAAACCCGACAAAAACAAACACCCACCGCTCCCTGCATTGCTGGTCCGTACGTCCCGGCACAATACTGGCAACTTTGATCCAGTCTTTGGCACCAAATTTTCGCACGCCAACCAGAAGCAGCTGAACGAAGTAAATTCATGAGGCACGATTCGAACCTTACACACTGCATATCCCTCACAGTTTTTGGGCAATTTTAGGCAAAATTGCGCCTTAGTGGTTGAGGCGCAAATTGCGTCTAAAATATGGACCCAGAAAGCCCAAAAATTGCCAAAATCGGTCAATCTCCAGTTAAGGTTTGGCTATCAGGGTGCGAACTGCTCCTGGACAACAATTAAAAGAAGGAACCCTGTGGCGAAATCCCAAACAACTGGTTATACGCACCACATCTTCATCTTCCGTCCACACTCCGTGCTTGACCTCCGGATTCAAATGTCGTTGCCAGCGTTGTCGACATTGTTGACGTGTACGACCTTCCATGTAGTAGCACACTGCAATGTGGTGAATGACCGGACTCTCCAATCTTGGGAATGTTGAACACGGGCCCACACTTCTTAGCTGTACTCTTTCTCTTGTCCGGACTTTTCACGCTTCATTGAGGCCAAATGAGAAATGCAACAAAAGTTGCGCTCAACCTTGTTCCCATGGAATGTAGGTGCCCTGTTGCAGTTGACCTATGATTTCGGCGAGTTTGTGGTCTTCTTCGGTGGTCCACTCACTGAAACCGGTAAAATGAACAATGTATGATTAGTTGCTGGTAGTTCCAAGACAAAAGCAAAAAAACCAGCTACAACAGATTGCCTACCGTCTTTGAATTGCCTCATTCAGCTCCGATTGGTATTTCTCGAAGCACTGGTAGGCCGTTCGGTTTTCCTGTGGATCAAACTTCAATCAATGAAACATCAGCACGCTTGCCACCAAAAATTGACTTATACCCAATCCCCAAGCTGACCAACCCCCATTTCCACAGCGATTTCGTCCCAATTCGGGCGAATATTCGATTTTACCAAATACTTCAATCGCTCTTTCTCCAGATCCGACCAACGTTTGTTCTGATTCCAGTCCGGCGCCAGTTCGTTCATGAATTTCAGACGACATTCTTGTGGCGTACGAGAACCGTTCATCTGCAATACTGTTGCGCTGTCCATCCTGTTTATAATTCTGTGATCATTTTGACAATGAAACCCTCAACATGGCGAAGTGCTAGACAGTTTCATGAAAATGCCTTCTGAATATTCTCTCACAAAAACAGAAATGTCGGCTGTGGATGTCATACAAAAACACACAGCATTCAGACTCAATGCTAACAAATGTGGTAACGGTAACACTACGCCAACACGAGCCCCATTGCGGAGGTGGCAGATCAGCGAAACATTCGGACGTTGTTGCTGATTTTGGAACTGTCACGCGTTGTAGAATACAATGTGGTGCTGATGATGTGATGATTCGTGGGCAGGCGCGGCGTAGCCGCGCCAGTGTGGAACCCCATGGTAGGGATTTTTACACAGGCCCAGCAACTTGGAGACCATTATTCTGTGTAGAACAGATCCCCGTTCATTGTGTGATGTGTGCTAACTGTGACAGGACTGTTCCTATTTCTATGCTGCACTATGCCGAAATTCTAATCAAAACGTGTAGTCTCCCTAATAAATTCGGCCACCCAGGACACTTTAGTGTCGCGGGCTTCATCCAGGGTGATTGTTTCTGCGCCCAAGGTTCGTTTTCGGATGTTTTTCAGGCCGAGGCACTTACACAGAAAATGTTCGACTGTTTCTTCTTCGCCACAAGTGGTGCAGGTTGGGTCGTCTCTGAGGCCCATTTTGGTTAGGTGCCTGTTTAGTGGGCTGTGACCTGTGTACATGCACACAATAGATCTGAGGTCCCTTCGTGAGAGAGAGACACTCCCGCGTTTTGCGCGTGTCCACCCCTGTGATAAACTGTTTGCTGTGCCTGCACTGATCTTCCTCGTCCCACCGTTTTAGCAACTGTGTGGTGCATGTGATGGTTTTCTCTTTCTATTCAGCCGTTTTGCAAGCACGCGTGCTCCGAATTCGGGCTCGTGTTGCCGTAGTTTGCTTTACCACGGTCTGCCTTCAGAAATGTTTTTGACGACTTGTACAGCGTCAAATTGTCAGAAATGGTGGTTATGTTCGCTCAGAAGCAGTGTGGTTTCCGTGGGGAGGCCCCCCTCCGACCAAGGTACACCAGTACACTAATTTCCCCTCGGATACACTAATGGTGCCAACTTTTGCCCGAAACAGAAACTTTTAGGTCTAAAATTGGCATTCTTAGGCCTAACAGGCGATTTTTAGGTAAACCTTGTCAAAAGTCACCAAAATACTCTTTTAATAAGATTTTTTTTCAAAAAGGGGCAAAATAGGTCAAATTTTCTACCTCAAGAGTCTTTTTCTTGAATATGAATCTTCTCCCCAGGAAGGTACACTAACTTCCCCGCCAGAGACTTCTGCTCAGAAGCGTGCGGTAAACTGAACCGAGCTATCGCAAATGGTTATTAACTCAAACAGGCTCTGGGCATTTTGATGCACAGCATCTTCCGAGCCAACAAATGAGAAAATCAAATTCAAAAACGACAAGTATAGCTCGATCACCTCGCGCCATAGCCAGTCAACTTCCGCATCCCTGTACCGCGCCTAACCTCGCCCCCAACGCCCCCTCCCCGCGCTCCTTTCTAAATAACCTCTATCCTTTCGAGCATTCTTCCCTCCTGATCGTTGACTTCATTCGCCTCTTCAGTCGTGATCTGTTTAGGCGATCCAGTTTCTCTTGGATAGATCGATTCTGAAAAAGTGAGGCTTTTCCTGAACTGAAGTAAACACTGAGATCGAGAGAAGTTCAATAAGAGGGAACACCCATTTGAAACGTCTTGTTACTGAGCAATCGCTTTCTTCACGGCGTAGCAGACGCTACAGTCTTGTCCCTGAACGTCAAGCAGTTTAGAAACCACCAGCATTTTGGCAATGTTCCAGAGATAAATGAAATTTAACAAAAATTATGTCGACTAAGTGTCGTCACAGTCGAGATGGACAGACAAGTGGATCATATTCGCCCGTTTCTGCTTTGCGCACGGTGTCGGCGTTCGGGGCCGGATGCTGAAATGGAATTAAGAGAAAAGTTCATCTCTGAAAAAAAAATAAAAACCGAGAAAATTACCATTCCAGCGCTGTCGCGAAAATAAGGCGGCATGTAGAGCAGCACGGGCACTTTGGGCTGTTTACGAATGGATGGGTTACCGAGATCGACTCTTCTCCACTTCGCGCTAAAATGTTTGTTTTTTTTGCAATTCCTGTTAAAATCTGCAAAGTAACAAACCTTTTGCCAAGTTCAAACTTCACCTGACCTCGCATCTTGTATGGCCTCAGACTGCACTCTGCTCGCGTGATAAAGTGTCCACACCTCTTGATAGGCTTGGTTAATGCCAACTCGTCGCACGGCCTTAGATGGTGGGCCAAGGGCGCCTTGAAAACATTTCGGTCGTGTTCCGTTTTTTGTTCCAACGTTTGAACCAAAACTCAGATTCGAAATTTAACACTGCCCCTCCCCAGCAGGGTAGTACTTGGGGGGGGGGCCCCCCCCCAAATTCATCTATCTATCGTCAACACTTTTTGATTTCATCAATCTATCGTCAACACATATGGGAATCTATCTATCGTCAACAAATTTTGGGAACAATCTATCTATCGTCAACACATTTCAACCAAAATTGACATTTTTGCCTCAAAATGGCTCAAAATCGGTATTTTTCACCACAAATAGGCAAAATCGCGCGCTACGCGCGATTTAGTACATATATACACATTTTCATTAATATTTGCACATTATTACCTACTTAATGCACTATACTATACCTTGATTTTTGCGCCCCCCCCCCACCATCTATCTATCGTCACAAGTTTGGTGCCCCCCCCCAGATTTCGGACTTTGGTCATCTATCTATCGTCAACACATTTCGGGTCCCAATCTATCTATCGTCAACACCCTGACCAAGTACTACACTGCCACACACCACCATTTTCCTGTCTCTGTAATTTCGAACAGCGTAGAAGTTGCTGATACAGTTCACAGGAGAACAACTTTCAAGCTGGCCGAAATCACAGAAACAACGAATGCGCAAGATGTGACACAAAATCTACCCCACCCTCCCACGCGCTGTTGCCAGCCGCGTACCAATCGCAAACCTTCGAAGCCAGTCCCACGCACCTGTTCATCGTAAACTGGTGCAGTAGTGCCCTCGTCAATCGATGTCGCACCACCACCATACCCTGTGTCGTGGCTGTGCCCACCGTCCCGTTTCGTGCACATCGTTGTTGTTGTAGTGCTCGTCACCGATGTAGCCACACTCTGCAAGTGAACGTGCGCAAAATTGGGGCACCAAATGGCGACTTGCTCAGAATATTTTCGAATGGGGCTAATTTAAGATCCAAACACGAAACTGCCAATAACGTATCGTCCATGAAACAAAACTATCATTTCATAAATAAAATATCAACAGATTGGCAAACGCACTTCTGGAGACCTTTCACCCTGCATCAGCTCCTCCGACTTCACCCGACCAGTGTAGTATTCTCAGGGTGTTTGACGATAATAGATACCAAAGTCGAATCTGGGGGCTCACCCAACTTTTGACGATAGATAGATGTGGGGTAGCCAAAATCAAGGTAAGTATAGTGCAATAAGTAGCTAATATGTTTAAATATTAACAAATGTTTTATATGTACTATCGCGCGTAGCGCGCGTTGTTTGCCTTTTTTACTGATTTTGCCTTTTTGTGGTGGAAAATACCATTTTGAGGATTTTGAGGGAAAATGTTTTGGTTGATGTGTTTAGTAGTTTTTTTTATAATTTGATATGTGTTGAGATAGATAGATGAAATAAAAAGTGTTGAGATAGTGTTTGGGGGGGGCCCCCCCCCCCAAGTATATGGTGTGTGGAGGGGTTCAGTGTTAAATTTGAATTGAGTTTTGGTTCAAAGTTGGAACAAAAAAGGAAAGAGGAAATGTTTTCAGAGGCCGACCCTTGGCCCAGCATCTAAGGCCGTGTCGACGAGTTTGCATTGAAAAGCCTATCAAGAGGTGTTGGACACTTTTATCACGCGAGCAGAGTGCAGTCTGCAGGCCATACAAGATCGCGAGGTCAGGTGAAGTTTGAACTTGGCCAGAATAGGTTTGTTTACTTTGCAGATTTTAACAGGAATTGCAAAAAAACAAACATTTTCAGCGCGAAGTGGAGAAGAGTCTTGATTGGTCAACCCATCATTCTAAACAGCCCAAAGTGCCCGTGCTGCTCTACATGCCGCCTTATTTTCGCGACAGCGCTGGAATGGTAATTTTCTCGGTTTTTATTTTTTTTCAGAGATGAACTTTTCTCTTAATTCCATTTCAGCATCCGGCCCCGAACGCCGACACCGTGCGCAAAGCAGAAACGGGCGAATATGATCCACTTGTCTGTCCATCTCGACTGTGTACGACACTTTAGTCACATAATTTTTGTTAAATTTCATTTATTCTCTGGCAACATTGCCAAAATGCTGTGTGGTTTCTCAAACTGCTTGACGTTCAGGGACCGACCAAGACTGTCAGCGTCTGCTGCACGCCGTGCAAGAAAGCGCATTGCTCAGTCATACACAGACGTTTCAAATGCGGTGTGTCCCTCTTATTGAACTTCTCTCGATCTCGAGTGTTTTACTTCAGTTCAGGAAAAGCCTCACTTTTTCAGAATCGATCTGATCCAAGAGAAACTGGCATCGCCTGAAACAGATTCACGACTGAAGAGGCGAATGCAAGTCGAACTCGATCAGTTGAGGGAAGATATTGCTCGTGAAAGGTATAGTAGGTTTTATTTTAGAAAGTGAGCGCGGGGGAGGGGGTCGTTGGTTTTTTGGGCTTGTAGTGTAATATTGACTCATTTGTTTGCAGGGCGACATTTGCGGTGAGTCGAGCGGATGCGGACAAAGTTGACTGGCTGATGGTGGCGACGACTGATGTGCGTGATCGTAGCTATTATCTTGTCGTTTTTGAATTTGATTTTCTCATTTGTTGGCTCGGAATGGATTGCTGTGCATCAAAATGTCCCCAGGAGCCTGTTGTGCAGTTAATGAACCATTTGCGCATAGCTCGGTTCAGTTTACCGCACGCTTCTGAGCAGCAAGTCTCTGGCGGGGAAGTTAGTGTACCTTCCTGGGGAGAAGATTCATATTCAAGAAAAAGACTCTTCGAGGTAGAAAATTTGACCTATTTTGCCCCTTTTTGAAAAAAAATCTTATTAAAAGAGTATTTTGGTGACTTTTGACAAGGTTTACCTAAAAATCGCCTGTTAGGCCTAAGAATGCCAATTTTAGACCTAAAAGTTTCTGTTTCGGGCAAAAGTTGGCACCATTAGTGTATCCGAGGGGAAATTAGTGTACTGGTGTACCTTGGTCGGAGGGGGGCCTCCCCACGGAAACCACACTGCTTCTGAGCGAACATAACCACCATTTCTGACAATTTGACGCTGTACAAGTCGTCAAAAACATTTCTGAAGGCAGACCGTGGTAAAGCAAACTACGGCAACACGAGCCCGAATTCGGAGCACGCGTGCTTGCAAAACGGCTGAATAGAAAGAGAAAACCATCACATGCACCACACAGTTGCTAAAACGGTGGGACGAGGAAGATCAGTGCAGGCACAGCAAACAGTTTATCACAGGGGTGGACACGCGCAAAACGCGGGAGTGTCTCTCTCTCTCACGAAGGGACCTCAGATCTATTGTGTGCATGTACACAGGTCACAGCCCACTAAACAGGCACCTAACCAAAATGGGCCTCAGAGACGACCCAACCTGCACCACTTGTGGCGAAGAAGAAACAGTCGAACATTTTCTGTGTAAGTGCCTCGGCCTGAAAAACATCCGAAAACGAACCTTGGGCGCAGAAACAATCACCCTGGATGAAGCCCGCGACACTAAAGTGTCCTGGGTGGCCGAATTTATTAGGGAGACTACACGTTTTGATTAGAATTTCGGCATAGTGCAGCATAGAAATAGGAACAGTCCTGTCACAGTTAGCACACATCACACAATGAACGGGGATCTGTTCTACACAGAATAATGGTCTCCAAGTTGCTGGGCCTGTGTAAAAATCCCTACCATGGGGTTCCACACTGGCGCGGCTACGCCGCGCCTGCCCACGAATCATCACATCATCAGCACCACATTGTATTCTACAACGCGTGACAGTTCCAAAATCAGCAACAACGTCCGAATGTTTCGCTGATCTGCCACCTCCGCAATGGGGCTCGTGTTGGCGTAGTGTTACCGTTACCACATTTGTTAGCATTGAGTCTGAATGCTGTGTGTTTTTGTATGACATCCACAGCCGACATTTCTGTTTTTGTGAGAGAATATTCAGAAGGCATTTTCATGAAACTGTCTAGCACTTCGCCATGTTGAGGGTTTCATTGTCAAAATGATCACAGAATTATAAACAGGATGGACAGCGCAACAGTATTGCAGATGAACGGTTCTCGTACGCCACAAGAATGTCGTCTGAAATTCATGAACGAACTGGCGCCGGACTGGAATCAGAACAAACGTTGGTCGGATCTGGAGAAAGAGCGATTGAAGTATTTGGTAAAATCGAATATTCGCCCGAATTGGGACGAAATCGCTGTGGAAATGGGGGTTGGTCAGCTTGGGGATTGGGTATAAGTCAATTTTTGGTGGCAAGCGTGCTGATGTTTCATTGATTGAAGTTTGATCCACAGGAAAACCGAACGGCCTACCAGTGCTTCGAGAAATACCAATCGGAGCTGAATGAGGCAATTCAAAGACGGTAGGCAATCTGTTGTAGCTGGTTTTTTTGCTTTTGTCTTGGAACTACCAGCAACTAATCATACATTGTTCATTTTACCGGTTTCAGTGAGTGGACCACCGAAGAAGACCACAAACTCGCCGAAATCATAGGTCAACTGCAACAGGGCACCTACATTCCATGGGAACAAGGTTGAGCGCAACTTTTGTTGCATTTCTCATTTGGCCTCAATGAAGCGTGAAAAGTCCGGACAAGAGAAAGAGTACAGCTAAGAAGTGTGGGCCCGTGTTCAACATTCCCAAGATTGGAGAGTCCGGTCATTCACCACATTGCAGTGTGCTACTACATGGAAGGTCGTACACGTCAACAATGTCGACAACGCTGGCAACGACATTTGAATCCGGAGGTCAAGCACGGAGTGTGGACGGAAGATGAAGATGTGGTGCGTATAACCAGTTGTTTGGGATTTCGCCACAGGGTTCCTTCTTTTAATTGTTGTCCAGGAGCAGTTCGCACCCTGATAGCCAAACCTTAACTGGAGATTGACCGATTTTGGCAATTTTTGGGCTTTCTGGGTCCATATTTTAGACGCAATTTGCGCCTCAACCACTAAGGCGCAATTTTGCCTAAAATTGCCCAAAAACTGTGAGGGATATGCAGTGTGTAAGGTTCGAATCGTGCCTCATGAATTTACTTCGTTCAGCTGCTTCTGGTTGGCGTGCGAAAATTTGGTGCCAAAGACTGGATCAAAGTTGCCAGTATTGTGCCGGGACGTACGGACCAGCAATGCAGGGAGCGGTGGGTGTTTGTTTTTGTCGGGTTTTGATGTGGATGTGACAGACAACCATCTGGTTTCAGTGCTGCACAGCGCGGTACCACAATTCAGCCTGTCCATCCGTAACATTTTTTTGCCCTCAAGTGTCAATATTTTGTACATGAACATCAGGCGAAATTTCGCCAGCTACGTAACTGCAAGTAATCAGCCATTCAACGACTTCAGCTACACGATGTCGCTGGAGATGGACGCAGAGGTCGCCATAAAACCGTACACAAAAGACGAGGATGAAGTTCTGATAAATGCCATGAATACGCACTCTCAAAGTTGGTTCTTATCCTGGACAGTTACAGGGCGGCTGAAAAATTGAGCACATTTTTTATGTTCTTTCAGCGCGAAATATCTGGCGTTTCGTGCGTCCGTACCTGCCTGATCGCTCGTTGGCTTCCATAAAATCTCGATGGGCGTTGTTGCAAACTGTGAGTTGTTCTTTTGGAATTGCTCGTTAGATTATGCGCATACCCATGCCTTTCCTCATTCGGCATTTTTCTTCGGGGTTTTCGACGGCCACAGCGCAACCTGAGGGTAACAAATGCGCAGGCGTGCCTATATCTTTACTGGAACATTTCTTACTTTTATGAATTGTTTATATATCGCGACAGCGAGAACAATTGATATCAAATGAAACCAAGGTTGCATTTGTTTTATCACTTTTATGGAATATTTTGTGCTCTGTGCTGGGTCCTAGTTTATTCGCACGTAGGCAAGACAACACAGGGGCTTTATCTACGCGAGCCTTTGTGCGGAGCTTGTCACGGTGTGTGAAAAAGCATGGTTTTCCGTCTGAAAATAAATTTCCTGCAGAAACATAGATGATCATAAACATTTTCATATAATTGAAAACATTTTTTATTTGCAAAAAAGCTAAACGTTAAATCCAATCGCAGGCCGACCGTCCGACTCGTTCTATGCGCTCGCAACCAGTGCCACCGCCGATAACTAGCGATGAATCGTTGACAGGTGACGCTCAAGCGCAAGCGCAAGGCATGCAAAATGGGGCTGATGCGGCCGCCGGTTAGATATTGTATTGTTCAGGGGAGGGCTGCTGTTGCACCTCATGATATGTGTTGACGTCTAAGTCTAGCAGCTTCGATTTGGTGCCACGATGAGGACTCAGTCCTAAAAAAACTGTGAACGCAGTGCCACAGCAGAATAAAAATCTGAAAGTCGGGACCGAAGTTTATTTTGCAGAGAAAGGCGTCAATGCCCCAGCCAGTCACGACACCGAACAAGACGAAGACGAGCCTCAACCAGCCACATCATCCACTACACTAGACGAGTCACGCAGCTCAGCGCAGAAAATCAACAAGGGAAAGCATGCCACCCGATCGATGCTAAAACGCACTAACCATCCACGTGGTCTGGGACGTAGGAATAATAAATTGGTGGGTTTACCAAAATATTTCACCAGCTTCATTGATTTGCCGTCGATCGGAAAGGTGGATATGTTGCTGACGTCCATTGCTTGCAAGTTGCAACAGCAATTTTCTCCACGAAATGCCATCTGCGATGATAGGAATTTGCAAGATTACAATTGAGCAAGCTTTGTTTGAAACTTCATGACATTGCGGACGCCAAAATGGTCGAGTGTGTTGTGCATAACAAAAGCAATTGTGTGATTTCGCACGACTTCGTCGTTTCTGCGATTTCGATCTGAGTGAAGCTGTTGCCCCGTAAATATGAGCAAGTCCAACTCGAATTGCCCGATGTGACCGTACAAATTAGCTGGAAGCATATAGCCGGACGAACCCCGCACGGTTTTTAGCAAAATGTACGCAGGCCTTTATAAACAAACTCAAAATCAACAATAAATGTGTAAAAGAAAATTCAAGACAACGCAATGTTGAATGCAGGCGATCGCGCGTTTCGGCCAGTTCATGGACGTCGACAACGACACGTGCGAACAGTTCATCAAGACATTGCGCGCCAGTGGCATGTTGCCGAAGACGCCGCCGTTGATGCGTGCTGCTGGGGATGGTGGTGACGAAGCGGACGAACACACGGTAGGTTCGGGGTTGGTGTGGTGGTTGGTGGTTTGGTTGATAATGGTGGTTGGCCCGTGCAGACTGCTTGATGGACGCGATGCTAGGTACATTCTGTGTGTTCTTTAACGCGATTTGTATTGTGATTGTCGAATTTGTGACATATAACCAGTCAAGAACGGCCTGGTCCGACCAACGTTGTGTGTGTCAACGTTGTCGGTCAGTTTCATGCAAACCGATTCGCTTGTATTTTCGTTAGAATTTTGTGTCAACCACTTCATTGGACATTTCTCCGTGCCAACGCCATAAATTGTGTCAGAAGAAGCTCCGCGGTCAGAATGTCGCCACCAAAAATGTTTTACTAAGCCCATAAGCTTTCGTATGGTTCAGA
>JASAMV010006186.1:0-59170 GCA_030248065.1 Rhynchonema sp. JSB1_4
CCGTTGGGCTGCATGTGACGGTTGCATAGGCAGCGAAAGTGGCTGTATCCCACCACACATCTGCCATCTGCCGCCAGGTGTCATGGTGCAAAAAATAAAGAATCGTGACTTCGTCGATTTGCTGACTTCGCATTCGGGCCACCGGCTATATCGATCATGGCATGAATTCAAAGCCGAAGCGTGGCACAATGAGCATCGTGTGGGCTATGACCTATGGCATGAGCGTATAGCCCTGAAAATGTTGACACATTCAAGCAATTATTTCTCTCATTGGCCCGAAATTGTGCAGGTGATGTTGGCGGCGTACAAAACACCGTATTTGGTTGTGGACAGTGTCGAAACGAGCGAATTCAACTACACAGGATCGGTGTTCAGCGATTTCTCAGACTATGAATCAATGCCTGACGAGGGTAATGATGAGACCGATTTGGGAATGCAACTGTGCTAAATATCAAAAACTGCAATAATCGCATTCACAATGTTATATTGTTACACCATGGTTGACGGTACGATACGATGAACCCTATGTAACAGTCTTTATTAAGATTATTGGTGCTTCAGTTGGATACTTTTGCAGTGTAACTTCAGTTTATTAACCATATTACGAATAAAATTAAAAAATCATGAAAAATGTTGTTCTGAAGTACGACGAGACCTATACATGTGTTTGTAGTACTTTCCGAATATTTGATGCCAAAAATAACACACAAAGCGCGTCGGTGAAATGCTATAGTACTACTTGTGACGCATCGTCTCCACAATACTATAGGATTTATTCATAACATAGCACAAACAGGGCTGGCAAAAAAAATTTTAAACAAGTGTTTAAAAAATATAAAAATATTTTGTTTAAAAAGTCGCAGATTCGGGGATATTTGAACAAATTTGCGTAAAAAATGCGCAAAAAACGTGAAAAAATGCACCTTAAATTGACAAGTCACTTTTGTGACTTGGTTTGCATCACTTATGAAGGGTGTTTACGTCATTTCGGTGCGATTGCAACAGTCTGTGCTCATTATGGACTAATGATCGCGGCTCTGTGGTATGAGACACAACAGTTAGTGGTCGAATAAGCAAGATTCACTCATAAACCACACATAATTGAGAATATTAGATGCCCAAATACTTATCGGTTGCTTAATCAGTCGTATATAACCGACCCATACTGTGTCTCATGTATCACGGGAAAGGTATAATAACATCTTTTGGGGCATCTTAGGTACCAAATACATGTCCCAAAAGTGATTATGTGAAGAAAATTTTTCGACCCTTGAGAAACAATGACAAAAATGACCCCCAAAAGGGCCATTTTTTGACGTTTTAGAACATTATGTTCACCCAAAAAAATTTAAAAAACAAAATTTTTCAAAAACCCTTTTTTAAAAACAAAACCTTTTTTCAAAAATTTCTGTGCCCAACCCTTGCATAAACACACGGGCTTGGACCACACAAGTGAAGTTGCATGCATCACAGAATCACAAAAGAGACAGACAGCCATGTTGTTATCAATGTTTTGCAGTATAAGCTCATGCGTCATCAGACTATGTTAAACTTTAAAACGCAAAATGAAAGTTCCGGTCACCGATATTCATATGGCGGTCGAACGACCTGCAAGAGAAAGGTCTGCCATGTAGGTCGCATACCACCGGACAACATCGCAGACATCCAACTGTAAAATGACAGGTGATAGCTCTCCGAATATCAATAAAACCGTTCACCAACGGATTGGGCAGAGCGGCAGCGCTTTTTCATTTCAGGCCCCCGTGATTCGAAGCGGTCTCCAGTACAGCACTTCGAATCAAGAACACGCATGGTTGTTGTTGCCAGAGTGTGGACGGTGGATGTGTGTGCGCAGTGCTAGGCCAAAAAACACAATGCTATCAGGTGTTGGTCATTGAGAGCCAAATCAAAATTCCGATTGCTTTGAATCCTATCAACAAACGGTGTAATGAGTCCAACCACGAACTCATGAGACGAGTCATTTTCGCAAGTTGACTTGTACGGATCCAATAATGTTCCGGTTCCATGTATTTCGGAAATGAAGAAAGAGAAACGCATGTGTTTTTTCAAAAACACGCTCTCCACTTCGGTGCGTAAATTCCTTTTTTTTTGACTCCCGAAAACATTTGCGTGTTGAACGACGTTGCTGTTTTCGCGTAAGCACGCAACGAATTGAGGTCAGCCAGCTGGAACTCGTCATCATGTCTCTCGGTCCAATCTCTTTCTTTTGTTTGCGAAAACCCGAGTAACCGGCGCATTCCAATCTGGCCAAACAAAGCTCTAAAAAAGAGTCGTCTGATTAGCTAGTGGTTGGACTATGTATACGTAGATTGTCTGTGCCGAACAAAATAAAGCATCATAACGCACTCAATTTAAACAACGCTTCTCTTCGGTGCCGTGCTGAAAATCTCGGTGATCGGTAACACTGTACGGTTTCCGTCTTGAAAGGCCGATCACATTAATGTTTGTACTTTGGTCCTGCTCGCAAGCAGGGTTGGATTAAAAAATTTTCTTATTATCGAACGCTTTTTTTTTACTTTTTTGACTTTTTAAATTTTTTTAAGATTTGCTTTTTTTTTTCCGGACCACAAAAATTTCGGTTATCAACGTGAAAATTGCCGAAAAATTTTTGTAAGTATATTTGATTGCACTTTAGAATAGTAGGAATAGTTGGATACCGACGAGGTCGTGTCCACAAACGGGCAAGTAGCGAGGTTATATTTTTTTACAATGAGCCAGATAACGTGACAATTCGGCGTCGGGGAGAGCCTGTCCACCACATGTAACAACATCTGTAAGATTGAAGCATAAAAGTGAAGGGAAAGTGAAGTCACGGGAAAGGTAAATGATTGGCACATTTTTTAAGCAAAGTTACATGAAAACAGCTGCATAACCCCCGCGGTGTTGGAACGATAATTTTGGACTTCAAGCAGATTTGACTTCCTGGAATAACTGAATGCGCACATAATGACGGCTGCTTAATGGTTGTTTAGCAGAGCCACGGACTGTCTAACCTTGTAATGACATTGTGCCGATGCGAAATACAAGCGCCGGAGGGGTTGGGGAAAACAAGCAAAAGCAGGACAAAAACGCGCCTTTTCCACGGAAAAGGGGGGGAAAAAAAAAAAGAGTTGAAAAATAAAAAAGAGAACTGCATTTTTTCTAATTTTTAAAAACCGAAAAAGGGGGTTCTTTTAAAAAAACTTTTTTTATATAAATCTTTTTTTTTTAACCCAACCCTGCTTGCAAGACGCGTTGAGATAGCAACGCTAAAAATCGTTTTTGTACGATATGTGCATACTTTGCTTGGACACCCATCTGGCCAAGTGTGCGCATGATAGCGAGTACCACACAGTGTGCTACCACTGTTAGTGTGTCACCATTGTCGACACACTTACCCATCTGGGTAATGTTGCAGCAGTGGGTGTGGCCCAATGTGTCTTGCAGAGCAGGGATCAAATACGGGTCTGCGAAAGCACCAATAAAGCAGTCACAAAGAGCAGGCTAACTGTATGAAACAGACAGAGAAATCCAGATTACAGAACGAAATACATGCACTCACGTGCTCGATTGAAATGAATATCGGCAGAGAAAACATTGTTCAATCACGAAAACAATCATCGGACATAAACAGTAAAAAAGAATAAAAATTCAAAAGAGAAGCCACGTTGTGGTCCACAGAGCCCAACTGTCACCAAAAACATTTACTTCACGAGAGTATCATCTAATTGTTTCCAATGTGTCTTCTTCATGACCATAACCGGCTGTCTTCCACGGCCTGCCGTCACTTTGCTCATCAATTCATTCAGTCTGTCACGATCGTTCACCTCGGCGTAGAAATGAATCAGCTCGTATCCGATCGCGAACATCAAAGGCATTCGAATCGCTCCATATTGTCGGTGCGCGTTGAAGCTGACCTGATCCGGGCCGACCGGTACCCCGACAGTTAATGTACCCCCGGGCTTGAGCCAACAGTGCGCTTTGCGTAACTCGACCAAGTCGTCGAAAGGTCCCAGAGGGTCACCGTATCGGCCGAGCCCCGAGTGTTCGAGCGAGGAAAATGAGACGATGTGATCGAAAGGTTCGACACTAAAAACAGTCGGTTCACCCTTTTTACAGTGACGTGCTAGCGCTCAACATTTTTTTGGTCACCGGCGTGGGAAAATAAGCACGGAAGGTAGGCTATAAGTATGACGGAAGCGGAAATTTGCTGAAATTTTGAATTTTCGGCAAAATTCATTTATTGCTCGTTATAATATACAGTATACTGCTTGCTCGTTACAAATATGGGTTAGGAGACGTTAGACACACCCTTTAAAGGTCTAACCAGCCGACGAAAATTGTCATAACAAAACCGGGACAATCCACCTTCTCCAGTTCTGGGCAGCATCTATCGGATGCAGTACTCGGACTGCGGGATGCTCTATCCTGACTTGGTTTACTAAAGTGTCCCTCTCTGCGCCCAGATGTAGCGCGATGCTTCGACCCAGGGACTTGCGTTCATCGCCGACGGCCAGCACGCCCACGCGGCGCGCCGTCCTGAATTACGCCCAGGAATCGCTCTTCCTGTCTGCTTATATGACAAGTTTTCATTATGTGTATTGATGTTATCAGTATGTTCTCAAATTAATCAATCAACACCGCCCTGGTTGTATTTTTACAAGGTATATCTTAGTCTTTTTATTTGTTGTCTGAATTTATAATGCTTCAAGTTTTCTTATATTTCTCTCATATCTCACTGTGTTTGATTAGTATCATCTACTCGTTTACTTAGCTTCAATGGAAGTGTTTTTATCCATTGCGCAAATAATATTTCGTTTCTTATCGAAAAAGCTCACTTATATTGCTTCTAAGCTTACCTGTCGCCGTAGGGAACATTGTTCATTCGTTCTGTTTCCACACTCCCAGTTTTTCGCCCTCATACCGTTGAGTCGCTTACCAGGTTTTGTTTACCAGTTACCTAAGAAAGCAATGTCGCAGTTGAACGCTTGGTTGGGGTTGAAAATGGGGCGGGGAACTTTTCTGTTAAATTAGCCAGCTATCTCTTTTTATATCCTTGTACAAAAAGTCACGTGATAACCAGGAACGTTCTGTATCCGCTCACCAAGTTGATACTTTGTTATGTTGTGCTTTATTATGTGTGGCTGGCCTTTCACTTCTGGAAATTGGGGTCTGTTTTAGTGGATGGGCAAAGGCGAATTCATATTTTTTCACCAATGCTCAAGGGCCGTAGTCATGAAGAAGAGATTTCTAGAACCCTATGCTAGCTCAGTCTTTGCTCCTCAAAAAGTTGCGCTCCAGAAATGCTTCCGCACTACTGGTGCCGAGTGGACACCTCAAATTCATGGCCGTATTTCTCATCCACAGCAAGCCTAAAACTTCACCGCACCCAACACGACACGTCCAGGCACCTTTTTGTTGTTGAATCCATTGATGTACCAATCTTCATGCGGACGCTTCCCAGCCGCGTGTATCTCACGACGCTCCTGAGCAGCACCTGACAGAGAACACGAACACCACACGACCCAGAAGCGGAACCCACGAGACACCAACGACACAGACACCAACGCGGAGACCAACAAACCCGCAAACAAAAAGAAAACACGAAAAACGCGGAGAGACAAGAGTCTGACTCAATTACAAAGAAAAACAAACCTAGAAGATCGAGCAGACAGGTAAAATCGAAAGACAATCGCATAATAGAGATAATCACGCGAGAACAAACACAAACCACAGCATTAGCACAAAGATAAACAAGATCCAGAAAATCAGAAAATGACAACTACTCAGCGGCGCACAGACCAAAAACCAGCCGCAGCAAAAAATCCGTTAAAGTCGGAGAACCTCACATTATAATATTAGATTTTACGCAATTTAAGCCGATTTCGCCAGAGAGTTTTATAGCCACAGCGCAAACCAAACGCATCTGAGATTTTAAAAAAGCGCATCTCCAGACTCATTTTTTCAACCAAAATTTCTATTTCAATATCATGCATTTATAAACGCCGTACCCACAAGTAGCGCGACAAATTTTATAACAGCGAAGCCGCAGCATATTCATACAACGCTAAAGCCACCCGCATGTAAGCCTCTCTTCGTTCTCTCAGAAACAAAGAACAATTCTCGCGAGCATGCTTAACACACACAATAGCGCGCGATTTTTTCTTTTTTTGTTCTCTGAGACGAAGTATCTCAGCTTAACCCATCTTCTTCTTTACTCTTTCACAAAAGAGATAGATTAGCTCAATAACGATAGATTTAACCTTGCACGCATTGAGTTAGATTTATCAGTTTCAGCAATCATACTATCGTATGTTATTCACCCGCATGTAATCATTTAGACCATTTTCAAGACAAACAACTCAAAACGAAAAAAAACCAAAAAATTTGCTTCTGAACGTTGAGTTTTTAATTTAGCTCAGATTAACTTCTTCAATCATTGCAAACAGCACCAAACTATTATGTTCGAACTCCAGACTTTCATTTCTGAAATTCAGCACCTTAGAAAGCTTAAAGCAGACTCCGTAAAGATGCCTTCGTTTTGAGCGAAACTCGAGCCCCTTTAAAGCGAAAAATTCCAAAACTGCAAATGCATCTGCAAAAGAAACAAGAGCTCTTATCACGACTAAAGCACCCAAATCTTCGAAGATAAATTCGTCAACACGCTCGAGCAGCTCTTTTGATTTGCAGCGACATACAATTGCTTGCAGTAAGCATTTATTAATTGCATCACGAATAATGATCCATCATAATCCAAATAAGTATAAATGATGAAGATCATCATACATTAACACGAAGTCTACAATGATAGTTCTCCATTCTTATTCAGAAATGTATAGAGCACGCCCTCCTTACTGCAGCATGACTTGACTAAAATTTACACCTCGCAGCAGCGAAATGTTAAAGCGTTTAGACCTTAGACTCCAAATTGTAACGAATCCATTGCTACTACATCACAATTGAAAGCATGTTGAGACAGCCCTCTTGAACTTGAGTATCAAATCATCACTGTTTCAAGCTGTTGTGTTGCGCTTTTGTTTATTTGCCGTGTTTGCTTCTGAGTCGTATGTTTGAATATAACTTTGAACAGTTGAACCCTTCGTTTTGACTTAGTAGTACAGCGCTTGAGTACTTCAGACAGTCAATGCCTTGAGTTCTATGTCTGAGTCCATCGAATCAGTAGACAGTCTGCTTTTATTCCACACACTGCTGAAGTGTTTGAGAATTGCTGACTTTTCATCATACATATGTAATCCACAAGCATTGAACGAAGTATGTCTGTTTTCTTTTACCCAGCAGCTTGTCCCAAGTTACCAGAAGCTCACGTTCCTGTGTTGTCTCGATTATTTTGTTGCCAGACATCCGCTGCTGATAAAGAAAATGTTGCCCAGTTCAAAGAATAATAATTCTCGTTCAGCCGTTTGCCATCTACACCATTGTTTTGCTATGTTTCATGAGATTCTCGTGAAAGCCAACATAATCACCATACTTTTCATCAGCAACGACTTCAATTGATCGATATTGACAAAGTCCAATAACAAGGAGCAGTGACTGCCACTGCCAGCAAGACGCCCAATTTGTATGCCATGTTACTGACATGCCGCTAAGTTGAAATGAAGACCACTTAATATAAACCTTGCTACCGAAGAAGCGAAGACCCCTTGACGTAGTTATTTTGCGATAAGAACTTACTTGTTTCCACGTTACATATGTATTATATATACCATGCATAAGTCGCAGCATTACCTCCACCATAGTATGATCTAAATAAATTGTACATGTGATGACTTATAAATAAACAAGTTGAAACATACGCGCGCGCTTCGCCGCAAAGAGTTACATCACTAGTTCGTTCGAAATAGAAATACCGTACCTATAGATTTATGTACAAAAGTTTGACAGACAAAAATCAAAGAAGATTTCCGATACGAAAGCAACTTTCGTCATTGTTGCGATCATGTTCCGCTAGCTAACCAAACCAATGACAGTATTGAAAAAACCATGTCACTCATGCGTATTAATGTATTATAGCTCAGTACCATAGTATTTTCCGCGCATGCCGCAAAACATGTTTTAACATATCAGAGTTTCGTTATCTATTTTTCGCACAACAGAACATCTCTCCATTCATCCCCGCTTCACTTATGAGTTTTTTGATTTTCATCTGTAACAGCTCATATGTTTTAGACTTTTTAGCAAAGCTATGAGCCATGTTCAACCGCTAATTGAAAAACAAGCTCTGTTCAAAGACGAGAACGAGAAAACAAAAGAAAGAGAAAATCCTCCCACATTCTCGACAGCAACATCCCAAACAGCAGCCCGGCAACAAAATGAGTACAAACCGCAGGGAACGGAGATGGAACTGGGAACAAGCCGGAAAACGAAGAAAGCAGACGTCCCACCCAAGCGGGAGACACAAAACAGAGACCACGAAAAAGCCGAGCGACAAGCGCCAGCAAGGGAAGAGGGACCACCACGAGGACCAGACCCACAAACCGCAGGCAGGCACCGCGGGCACCAACTCACAGCGCGTCCCGACGAAGTCAAAACGAAGGGTCAACCGAAAAGTGCACGCCCGAAGAAACAAACGATCACGAACAACAAACGCGGCAAGAACAAAAGGGCAAGAACGACAGCCCGGAGCAGAGACGAGCCAATCCAAGCCAGGAGGCGTCCTCCAAACAGCGACACAAAGAGCAAGACAGACCCAAAACAAAAAGGTCAAACCGCAAACGGCGCGCCACCAGATCCGGAACCAGCGGAAGGGCGCAGCGCGCGCTCCCCTAAGTCAAGAGAGAAATCAGTAGAACACAAAAAAAAAGTCAAGAAAGAGAAAACACGGAGCAAAAACAAGCAGCAAGCAGACGGCGCGCAACAGGGAAGAAGCAAGCGGCGAGCGGTTGCACGAAAGTGTGAGCGTCGTGGCTGTTTCAGTCGGTGCAAAACGCAGCGTTTCTGCGAGCCATGCAGGTATCAAATTCGTAAGGGGCTCGCGGTTTTCGCTCAGTTAGGCATTTAGAGTCGGCCGGCTTTGAAAAGTGCCCAAATTCAGAAATCGAAAGGGATAATGCGTTAACCCAAAAAATTGGTGCCGTTGGACAACGATTGAAGAAGTTGATCCTCAACTAATACCGATTCAAGTTCAGAAGCAATTTTTGGTTTTTTTTCATTACCTTTACAAGACGCTTTCAGCGCAAGAGGGCCGCGAAACAAGACCAAAAAAACACGCACCACACAGAGGACCAAAAAAGAGATAAATAAAAAAATAACAGCAACTAAAAATGCAACACACGAAAAGACGCGCAAAGAACAAAGAAAAAAAAAAAACAGAAAGAGCAGAATCATCAAAAACAAAAAAAAAAAACACAAAAAAAAATTTTTTTTTTTTTTTAGTTGTTTGTCTTGAAAATGGTTTCAAATGATTACATGCGGGTGAATAACGATACGATAGTATGGCATTACGGGCCGAAACTGCATCCACAGATCTAACGCAATGCGTGCCCACAAGTTAAATCGTATCGTTATTGAGCTATCATCTCTTTTGTGCAAAAGCACGTCCACAAGACACACCCAGTGAAGTTTAAGGCCTACTATACTTCGTTCCCTCAAGAACAAAGAACAAATTCTCGCGCGCTGATTGGTCCACGTGTGTTCAACAGCCAATCAGCTGCGAGTTTTGTTCTTTGTTCTCTAGAGAACGAAGTATAGTTAGGCCTTAACATGCGGGTGTGCTTTGACGGTACGGAGCATATGACTCCAGGCGGGGCTGCTGCTTCGACCCAAAGTCTAACACCGCGGCTGGCTGCGTCTCGTCCGCTAAACGAACGGGCAGGCCGTCAAACTGACGTGACGCAGACACCCGCAGTATTAGACTTTGTCGAAACCGCAACATCCACCACGGGTCATATGCACCGAGTGCCCTCAAAGCACACCCTCATATGCACGTTTGCCAGGCTTGCGGCTGCTCCAAGGCGCTCATAAAAAATCTCTAGGGCCGAACATCGCGCACTTCAAACATTTGTAAAAAAATCTCAAATGATTCATAATGCCATGAAGCACGCCGTCAGACTGCCGAACCCCATAAACCCGGGCAACACATTTTTTGCTGCGCGCTGCAGTTTTTAGGTGCTCTCGCTCAGCGCCCTGTGGCAGTAAGTTGTCGATTTTCTGAACATTTTCTGAAATCGAGCTTGGTCAATCATCATGACTATTGGCTCGCTACAAGCGCACCCTGTGAAGATCACTGGATTGGTCGCCTTGACGGCGTGCATTTACTTCTTACCATCATCAGCAACGGATATCAGGAGTCCTTTACGGATTTTACAACTCGACTAAATGCCAATCCGAAGACTATCTTTCAAAGTGAGCCCAGGATCATTGTTTTTACACTTTGAACAATGACATATAAATACATCAATGAGGCTACGATAGGCCCCAAAACTATCTTGCTCTCGAAATCTGCCGTTTTTCGTGTTTATCACTTTTCACATGCTTTCAGACGCGTAATTGTCACTGGAACAAATCGATTAAACCTCTCGACGTACGGCGACCTCTACACACATGTCTATAAGGTGCTCGGCTACAGACTTCGACAACCATCCAAAAGTGAATGTCACAACCTCGAGTGGCACAACGTCTCACTACTTCCACTGAAAGAGCAGAGTCGCCAATCGTGTGACAGCGTGTTCGGCGATTGGGTCTCAATTGCGTCCAACTACAGCGTGCCTGCTCGAGCCCCGAAACAGCCGTCGTTGAACGCCAAACAACGGAATGAATACACGCTGCTGGGAAGCGTCCGCATGACTGATTGGTACATCAATGGCATCCAACAACAAAAGGTGCCTGGACGTGTTCGTGTTCTGCGGTTGCGGTGAAGTTTTCTGAGGTCTCCACTGTGGCCATGAGAAACTACGGCCATGAAACTTTTTCGAGGTGTCCACTCGGTTGCACCCAGTAGTGCGGAAGCATTTCTGGAGCCGCAACTTTTTAGAGCGAGCAAAGACTGAGTCTGAGCGTGAGTGCTTCTAGAAATCTCTTTCTTCATGACTGACGGCTCCCTTGAGCATTGTCGTGCTGAAAATAATATGAATCCGTCCTTTGCCCATCCACGAAAACAGACCCCCAATTTCCAGAACGTGAAAGGCCAGCCACACATGAATAAAGCGCAGACATAACAAAGTATCGAACTTGGTGAGCGGATCGGACGGGACCACCGTTCCTGGGTTGATCACGTGACTTTTTGTACAAGGATATAAAAAGAGATTCAGCTGACCGCCTAATTTCGACAGGTGTAAAAGTTGTTCCCCGACCCCATTTTCAACCCCAACCAAGCGCTTCGAACTGCGACATTGGCCATTGTCTGTGCAGGTAATCTGGTCAAACAAAACCTGGTCAACCTCGTACTTCAACGGTATGAGTGAGGCGTTGACGAAAAACTCGGTCGGATCGTGTGGAAACAGCAACCGATATGAACAATGTTTCACCTACGGCGATTCAGGTAAGCTTAGAAGCAATATAGAGTGACGCTTTTTCGATAAGAAACGAAATATTTTATTGTGGTTCCGTCACCCAATTGTGGTGAATATTCAAAAACACTTCCATTTGGGACAAAGTCTCAAGTTTCAAACGTCAGTGCAGATGTCATATTCTGAATCAAACACAGTGAGGTACATTCATGGCAGTAGGGTCAAATATACAGTTCAACAAAACCTTGGTGGTCCAAGCATTGATCAAATTCAGAACAACAAATAAAAGCACTAATGATACTGTACCTTGTTGAAAAAATGACAACCAGGGCGGTTGTCTGTCTAACCATTGATTAATTTGAGAACATGCTGTATGTACATCAATACTGCACTACCTATAATGAAAATCTTGTTCATTATAAGCAGACAGGAAAGAGCCTGGCCGTCATTCCTGGGCTTTTGTAATTCCAGGCAACGTGTGGCACGCGTTGCGACGCGTGGGCGTGCGTGGCGCGCGTGTCGGCGTCATCGGAACGCAAGTGCCCTGGGTCGAAGCCATCGCGCTACACCTGGGCGCCAGAGAGGTGATCACATTTGAGTACAACCAAGTCAGGATAGAGCATCCCGCAGTCCGAGTACTGCATCCGATAGATGCTGCCCAGAACTGGAGAAGGTGGATTGCCCCGGTTTTGTTATGCATGACAATTTTCGTCGTCTAGTTAGACCTTTAAAGGGTGTGTCTAACGTCTCCTGACCCATATTTGTAACGAGCAAGCAGTATATGTTATAACGAGCAATAAATGAATTTTATCGAAAATTCAAAATTTCAGCAAATTTTCGCTTCCGTCATACTTATAGCTTACCTTCCGTCCTTATTTTCCCACGCCGGTGACCAAAAAAATGTTGAGCGCTAGCACGTCACTGTAAAAAGGGTGAACCGACTTGTTTTTAGTGTCGAACGTTTCGATCACATCGTCTCATTTTCCTCGCTCGAACACTCTGGGCTCGGTCGGTACGGTGACCCGCTGGGACCTTTCGACGATTTGGTCGAGTTACGCAAAGCGCACTGTTGGCTCAAGCCCGGGGGTACATTAACGGTCGGGGTACCGGTCGGCCCGGATCAGGTCACCTTCAACGCGCATCGACAATATGGAGCGATTCGAATGCCTTTGATGTTCGCGATCGGATACGAGCTGATTCATTTCTACGCCGAGGTGAAGGATCGTGACAGATTGAATGAGTTGATGAGCAAAGTGACGGCAGGCCGTGGAAGACAGCCGGTTATGGTCATGAAGAAGACACATTGGAAACAATTAGATGATACTCTCGTGAAGTAAATGTTTTTGGTGACAGTTGGGCTCTGTGGACCACAACGTGGCTTCTCTTTTGAATTTTTATTCTTTTTTACTGCCTATGTCCGATGATTGTTTTCGTGATTGAAGAATGTTTTCTCTGCCGATATTCATTTCAATCGAACACGCGAGTGCATGTATTTCGTTCTGTAATCTGGATTTCTCTGTCTGTTTCATACAGTTAGCCTGCTCTTTGTGACTGCTTTATTGGTGCTTTCGCAGACCCGTATTTGATCCCTGCTCTGCAAGACACATTGGGCCACACCCACTGCTGCAACATTACCCAGATGGGTAAGTGTGTCGACAATGGTGACACACTAACAGTGGTAGCACACTGTGTGGTACTCGCTATCATGCGCACACTTGGCCAGATGGGTGTCCAAGCAAAGTATGCACATATCGTATACAAAAACGATTTTTAGCGTTGCTATCTCAACGCGTCTTGCAAGCAGGGTTGGGTTAAAAAAAGTAAAAAATTTTTTGTAAAAAAAATTTTTTAAAAAACGTTCGCCACTTTCTCGGTTTTTAAAAATTAGAAAAGTAAGTTCACTTTTTTATTATTTCACAACTTTTTTATTATTTCCCCCTTTTTGCGGTGAAAATGCATGTTTTTATGCGTGTTTCTGCTTGTTTTTCTCAAAAAATCGCCTGCGGCGCTTGTATTTCGCATCGGCACAATGTCATTACAAGGTTAGACAGTCCGTGGCTCTGCTAAACAACCTAAGCAGCCGTCATTATGTGCGCATTCAGTTATTCCAGGAAGTCAAATCTGCTTGAAGTCCAAAATTATCGTTCCAACACCGCGGGGGTTATGCAGCTGTTTTCATGTAACTTTGCTTAAAAAATGTGTCAATCATTTACCTTTCCCGTGACTTCACTTTCCCTTCACTTTTATGCTTCAATCTTACAGATGTTGGTACATATGGTGGACAGGCTATCCCCAACGCGAATTGTCACGTTATCTGGCTCATTGTAAAAAAATATAACCTCGCTACTGCCCGTTTGTGGACACAACTGGTCGGTATCAACTATTCCTATATTCTCAAGTGCAATCAAATATACTTACAAAAATTTTCGGCAATTTTTCACGTTGATAACCGAAATTTTTGTGGTCCGGAATAAAAAAAAGCAAATCTTAAAAAAAATTTAAAAAGTCAAAAAAGTAAAAAAAAAGTTCGATAATAAGAAAATTTTTTAATCCAACCCTGCTTGCAAGACAGGACCAAACCGATTAATGTGATCGGCCTTTCAAGACAGAACCGTACAGTGTACCGATCACCGAGTTTGCAACACGGCACCGAAGAAAGCGTTGTTAAATTGAGTGCGTTATGATGCTTTATTTTGTTCGGCGCAGACAATCTACGTATACATAGTCCAACCACTAGCTCATGAGACGACTCTTTTTAGAGCTTGTTTGGCCAGATTCAAAAATGCGCCGGTTACTCGGGTTTTCGCAAACAAAAGAAAGAGATTGGACCGAGAGACATGATGACAAGTTCCAGCTGGCTGACCTCAATTCGTTGCGTGCTTACGCGAACAGCAACGTCGTTCAACACGCAAATGTTTTGGGAGTCAAAAAAAGGAATTTACGCACCGAAGTGGAGAGCGTGTTTTTAAAAAACACATGCGTTTCTCTTTCTTTCATTTCCGAAATACGTGGAACCGGAACATTATTGGATCCGTACAAGTCAACTTCAAAATAACTCGTCTCATGAGTTCGTGGTTGGACTATACACCGTTTGTTGATGATTACAAATCACGATCGCCGAATTTTGATTTGGCTCTCAATGACCAACACCTGATAGCATTGTGTTTGTGCCGCTGCACGCGCACCGTCACCCGTGCACCATCTGGCAACAACAACCATGCGTGTTCGTGATTCAAAATGCTGTACTGGAGACCACTTGGATCACGGGGGCCTGAAATGAAAAAGCGCTGCCGCTGCCCAATCCGTTGGTGAACGGTTTGATTGATATTCGGACCTATTCACCTGTAATTTACAGTTGGATGTCTGCGATGTTGTCCGGTGGTATATACATACATAGCAACCTTTCTCTTGAGGTCGGTTCGACGACCCATATGAATATCGGTGACCGGAACTTTCATTTTGCGTTTTAAAGTTTAACATAGTCTGATGACGCATGAGCTTATACTGCAAAACATTGATAACAACATGGCTGTCTGTCTGTTTGATTTCTGATTCTGTGATGCATGCAACTTCACTTGTGTGGTCCAAGCCCGTGTGTTTGTGCAAGGGTTGGGCAAAAAAATTTTTGAAAAAAGGTTTTGTTTTTAAAAAAAGGGTTTTTGAAAAATTTTGTTTTTTTAAATTTTTTTCGGGTGAACATAATGTTCTAAAACGTCCAAAAATGGCCTTTTTGGGGGTCATTTTTGTCATTGTTTCTCAAGGGTCGAAAAATTTTCTTCACATAATCACTTTTGGGACATGTATTTGGTACCTAAGATGCCCCAAAAGATGTTATTATACCTTTCCCGTGATACATGAGACACAGTATGGGTCGGTTATATACGACTGATTCAGCGACCCGATAAGTATTTGGGCATCTAATATTCTCAATTATGTGTGGTTTATGAGTGAATCTTGCTTATTCGACCACTAACTGTTGTGTCTGATACCACAGAGCAGCAATCATTAGTCCATATTGAGCACAGACTGTTGGATCGCACCGAAATGACGTAAACACCCTTCATAAGTGATGCAAACCAAGTCACAAAAGTGACTTGTCAATTAAAGGTGCATTTTTTCGCGTTTTTTTGCGCGTTTTTTAGGCAAATTTGTTCAAATATCCCCGAATCTGGGACTTTTTAAACAAAATATTTTTATATTTTTTAAACACTTGTTTAAAAATTTTTTTACCAGCCCTGGTTTGTGCTATGTTATGAATAAATCCTATAGTATTGTGGAGACGATGCGTCACAAGTAGTACTATAGCACTTCACCGACGCACTTTGTGTGTTATTTTGGCATCAAATATTCGGAAAGTACTACAAACACATGTATAGGTCTCGTAGTACTTCAGAACAACATTTTTCATGATTTTTTAATTTTATTCGTAATATGGTTAATAAACTGAAGTTACACTGCAAAAGTATCCAACTGAAGCACCAATAATCTTAATAAAGACTGTTACATAGGGTTCATCGTATCGTACCGTCAACCATGGTGTAACAATATAACATTGTGAATGCGATTATTGCAGTTTTTGATATTTAGCACAGTTGCATTCCAAATCAGTCTCATCATTACCCTCGTCAGGCATAAATTCATAGTCTGAGAAATCGCTGAACACCGATCCTGTGTCATTGAATTCGCTCGTTTCGACACCGTCCACAACCAAATACGGTGTTTTGTACGCCGCCAACATCACCTGCACAATTTCGGGCCAATGAGAGAGAAATAATTGCTTGAATGTGTCAACATTTCAGGGCTATACGCTCATGCCATAGGTCATAGCCCACACGATGCTCATTGTGCCACGCTTCGGCTTTGAATTCATGCCATGATCGATATAGCCGGTGGCCCGAATGCGAAGTCAGCAGCAAATAGACGAAGTCACGATTCTTTATTTTTTGCACCATGACACCTGGCGGCAGATGGCAGATGTGTGGTGGGATGCGGCCACTTTCGCTGCCTATGCAACCGTCACATGCAGCCCAACGGTGAAAGAACAGGAAGCTGTGCACTGCAAAAGCCTGATGCCAAGCAAACAACTTTTTGATCTTGCCACACTTGGCATAGTTGACTGCACTGCGACCCATCTGAAAAAAAGACAAATGAAAAGAGACTCCAACACGCCCTCCTCCGCCCAATATTCGAAATTGGCACGTTCCGATGAACGAACAGTGTCATGATGTTTCACTCGATTAATGCTTTGTTTGTGATACGCTGTTTACTGCTAATTTTGGTGAAACACTGTGAAACATCAGCATTGTGGCGCAATCGGCAGGACTTGAATGAAAAAAGTTGACGTTTCTATCGGCGAAAGATTCACTTTTGTGAACTACTTTTCGTGTGAAAATCAAAAAGTTTATGACTACTATAATATTGACTGCAATATTTTTCTGATTGAAAGACTTTTATGTTTCAGTGGCGCATGCGGTGTGGTTAGGTTTTAATCATTGTCATGTCATTGCCTGATTTTACTTGTTTGATAACCTTTTTTCAAAAAAAGGTAATGCGGCAATATATATATATATACACCCATATATTCAACTGAACAAAACCAGTCAGTCGCTTTATTCTTCATACAAATATGCTTTGAAAGCGCTAACCTGTGTCGATCAGATCTAATATTGTGTGTGAAACATCACGTTTTGCGAAAAACGGTCCGTCACCTTGTTATTCATCTATATAACAAAAATGGTGCTTGCTATTTGTGCTAACTATCTTATATCAGAATATCATGTTGTCTATAACTTCAGTTATTGCGCTATGCACATGTATGTGGCATAAAATTGACTACAATAAAGAATAGAAAAGCAGAGCTATTGAGGTACTACGAGATAGGCATATACCTACACATGTGTTTGTAGTACATTCCGAAAATCTGATACCAAAATAACACACAAAGTGAGTCGGTGAAGTGCTATAGTACTACTGTCACATCTCTTACAATTTAAATAAAACAGATTATGTTTTGATCACCACGACAGATACGGATTGAACTCATAACGGCTAACCATATACAGGCAATCTATCTACAGATGCGACCTAGGCCAAAATACCGTTACCTCTGACCGCAAAGATCGTGTCGAGACCATTTTGTTTTTTATCTATGTTTGCGTGTTAGCGCCAAAACCAACTAACAATTCGAAGTTTTGGTGATCGACGCACACAATGACAAGCAGTTTCAGCTTGCTGCCGCTAATATACAGTACGTGTCGATATAAGCAGCGATGACCATTGGTCTCGCAGCGATTCTTGCACATCAGGATTACGGTATTCGGGGGGTGAGTGACAAAACTTCCTGTAGACTGCTTTTATCCATGCACAGGTATTGATATAAAGCGCTCTTTATTTCATGTTAGCGTCATGTCATCATCATGGCACGCTAAATTGATCGTCTTGTTAGCAGTGGTAGTCGCTGCTCACTTGCTGTTGGACTTCACTAGCATCGAATTTAATCCGAATGCTTTGCTGAAGAAACGTAGGGTGCTCACGTTGGCGTTCCACGAGCATTTCACTAAACATCTTCAAAACGACGACAATGGCAAAAAGCTGAACGGAGAATTATTGCAATTGCGGAGGCGGAACCATAGGACGCTGGTGACCGCTAGCTGTATTGGTTAGCTTTAGCGTTAAGACTTAACGTTTGAAAACGTGTATTTTTGGTATATGTGCCAGATCGCATTGCGTGGCGTTATGTTTAAGGTAAAAATTCATAATTAGACGACTCGCACCGATTTCGATAAAACTGGCACATTAACCAGGCTTGGTCCAAAACACTCACAGGCAAAATATTATTTCCCATACCAGATCCCTGTCTGAGCCCGGATGGCCGAAAATTGAAAAGCGGGGAACCGACCTCCACATATTGAAAATTAGAATATTTGGTCGTTGCATGAGCGCTCGCCAAGCCGATCTATTTAGACTTTCACAAATGCGTGGGCTTTTATTTGACACCTCGTTGTTCAACCCGATGGCACTACCATAGCTCGTGCTACATTGTTAAGAACTCTCAAATTTTTCATTCTGCCACGCAACAGACAAAACACAGGTCGGTTGGGCAATCAAATGTTCATCTACGCGTCACTGCTGGGCATTGCTGCTGAGAATGACAAGCTGGCGGTGGTCACTCGTCATGGATGTGGGTATGAAAAATAAAATGAGTCAAGGGAACTGATCCCAACCTGCTGATTGTTGGCTTGGTCGGGTGCTCCTCGCTTTGTTCCGGCTTAGTTGCTGGCGACAATTTTCGGCTGTTTGTTGTTGGGACCGGTCGGCAAAGCCAAACGGCTGAGCTCGCACACGTGTGTTCATTCTTCCCCAACATCCCAGGTCACTCAACATATTCGGCGATCTATCGATACGCGTTTGGAACGAGTCGGACCTGGCCGAGTTGGCCAACGATAGGCCGTTCGAAATGATAAACTCATATCGGCACCGCACCTTTGACGATAAACTGATGAAGTGCTGTGCCGGCCGAGCAACACCATTTTCGGCGCTACTTGTGAACTGCTATGTTGGGGCGCACACCCTGATGTTGAGAGTGTTTCAGGCTAGGCCTGGCTTTGGGCGCAGGCTTGAGCCCAGGGTTGGATTAAAAAAAAAAGTAAAAATTTTTTTGTAAAAAAAAAAGTTGGCCACTTTTTTTATTTTAAAATTTTAAAAAGTAAGTCCACTTTTTTTTATTATTTTTCCCTTTTTTTCGTTATTTTCTCACCTTTTTAAGGTAAAAATGTATGTTTTCATGCGTTTTATTGCTCATCATTCTCAAAAAATCGCCTGCGGCGCATATATTTCAGTTTAAAATGGCGTTGTAATGGACTCATACAGTTCCCAGACATCCCAACAATCGCTGCACGTATAATATAGGACACCCCATACCGTATACTGTGCAGTTATTGAGCTATCGACGTAAGCTATCGACAGACTCCACTTTGCTCGCCTATTTGCAGTTGTGTGGATTTGTCATTTGTTGCTTTTGTCACACAACATGAGTGTGGTGTAACTCTTTATCTCTCTTCAAATTTATCCCCAAATTCACAAACAGAAGGTTGGTCTTCCCTTTGTCATATATGCCCACAGAGTTACCTTCGGGCGGGTTCTCAAATTATGACCAAATGGGCTAGATCGCAGGTGATCGACATAAACATGCAAGTCAGTGGAGAAGTTCTCTTTAGTGTCCCTCAAAACATACCTAAGTAACATGATTTCAGAAATTTCATTTTTCTAGAAACCAATTTTTTGGGGGTCCGGAATAAAAAAAAGTGATTTTTAAAAAAAAATTTTAAAAAGTTTTTTTTTTAAAAAAAAGTTCGATAATAAAAAAATTTTTTAATCCAACCCTGCTTGAGCCCGCAGGCCAAGGTTGCGTGGGTTGTTCCTAGCGCATGCTTAAAGGGTGTGTCTAACGTCTCCTAACCCCATGTTTTGTTGGCTGGAATTGAAAGACGACCTCGAAAAGCCGCCGTGTGCAAAAAACCGCGTCTTCTAACTAGCCAAATCGCGAAATCTTGAGGGTTACTTTTCGAATTAAATCAATTTCCGGACACAAAATTCAGACTGAGCTGACGGAAAAAAGCTACGAAGCGAAACACACGCAAACCAACTTCTATGTGTTAAATGAAACATTCATTGTGTGCACAGTCAAGCCAGCAGCCAGAGCGGTGTGTGTTGAGCGTCTACGTGCATTGTATAGGCGGCTGAGCTGCGCTTAAACATGCAATGTTTCAGCAGAATAATGACAAACGTGAGTAGCGCCCACTCAAAAGCGTCTGGAGTTTTGTGTCCGGAAATTGATTTAATTCGAAAAGTAACCCTCAAGATTTCGCGATTTAGCGAGTTACAAGACGCGGTTTTTTGCACACGCCGGCCTGTCGAGGTCATCTTTCTATTGCACCTCATAAAACATGGGGTTAAGAGACGTTAGACACACCCTTTAAGTGCGCGGCCATGCAAACGCAGGGTTGGGCAAAAAAAACGACGGCGTTTTTTCTTAAAAAAAAACGACGTTTTTTTTTAAAAAAAAACGCCTGGGTCGTTTTTCGTTTTTTTTTAAATCCTGAATTTCCTTGATTTTCCCTGATTTTTCAGGGAAAGTACCCTGATTATCAAGGAAAATCAATTTTTTGTCCCATTTTTTTCAATAAATTTTCGACCAATTGTTACTTTGTCGAGATACGTCGATATACGGAGTTTGACTTTCAGTGATGACGCCGGCCAAAGTTGGTCCCACGATGCGGGTCTGATATGGGATCTTAGCAACTTGCTAGAAAAGGGTTGAAACCCGTTTATTTTGCCTCAGAACACATAGAATTACTTCATTTAACCACGTTTTCTTCCCAACATGAGCGTTTTCCAATTTTTTTGGGGGCATATTTTGGTCATCTGGGCGTTTTAAAAAAAACGTTTTTTTTTAAAAAAAACGTTTTTTTTTAAAAAAACGATTTTTTGAAAAAAAAACGTTTTTTACCCTACCCTGTGCAAACGTGCTGGTTGCGGGGCGCGGGTAAGAAAAACAGGACAGCCCCACGTTGACCGCAGTTGCGGTGCGCGGTTTGCGGGTTACTTCAAAACATTTATTCGGCGGTAACATACGAAAATAAACCACTCAGCAGGGTTGAAAATTTTTTTTAATTAACGATTTTTTATTAACAATTTTAATTTAATTTAATTAACAATTTTAAATTTTTTTTTTAAAAAATTTTTTTTGATTTTTTTGACGAATAAAATTTCTTTTATTAGAAAAAGTGGTGCAAACGACGTTTCAGGATAAATGAAACCGATACAACAAATTTTTCAAAAATTTAAAAATTTTCGCGTGAGACCCAACTTGTCTGGTGACCAGGGTTGGGCAAAAAAACGACGCGTTTTTTTAAAACGACGTTTTTAAAAAAAACGTTTGAGACGTTTTTCGTTTTTTTTTTAAATCCTGAATTTCCTTGATTTTTCCTGATTTTTTTAGGGAAAGTACCCTGATTTTCTAGCAAAATCAATTTTTTGTCCCATTTTTTTTCAAAAAATTTTCGACCAATTTTTACTTTGTCGAGAATCGAGATACGTCGGTATACGGAGTTTGACTTTCAGTGATGACCCCGGCCAAAGTTGGTCCCATGATGCGGGTCTGATATGGGATCTTAACAACTCGCTAGAAAAGGGTTGAAACCCGTTCATTTTGCCTCAGAACACATGGAATTACTTCATTTAACCACGTTTTCTTCCCAACATGAGCGTTTTCTATTTTTTGGGGCATATTTTGGTCATCTGGGCGTTTTAAAAAAAGTTTTTTTAAAAAACGATTTTTTGAACAAAAAACGTTTTTTGCCCAACCCTGGTGGTGACACCCGGTAGTATTGTGCACATTCTATGGTCTCCGACCAGTCTGAGGTTTATGTTGACTAACGATGTTACTCTAATGTATTGTAGCATGCAGTACAACGTTTTTTAATGCATCTAATGCCGTATATCTGATATACGACCATCAAAATATCGATTACAGCCCAAATCTTGCGTGTCAGATCGACTTTGCGCGCCCGGTTTTGCACCAGACCTGCATATATACATGCGTAGCGGCATGCAGTAGTACATTATCGGTGCCACATCACTATAAAAGACCAGCCCCACGCATCCCTGTACGGATTTGGGGACAATACAGGGCGCCGCAGGCGCGATTTTGGAAAAAAATTGTCCCGCCCACAGAAAAAAGTGCCAATTTTGTGCCTCAAAAAAGGCCGTTTTTGGACATTTCAGCCCATTTTGGGCAACTTTTTTTATTAAAAAAACCAAGATCCTAGTTTCAAAAAAAAATTTTTAAATTGTTTTAATTAACCACTTTTTTAAACAACCCTGCCACTCGGTGCTGGGCTATGGTACGTATGCGACATTGGCTAGATGCTGATGGGTTCAGTTTTGAGTGTTACAGCCGAATGTTAATGTTTTGAAGTGACCCGCAAACCGCGCCCCGCTCTGCGCGGCCATGCAAACGCGGGGCGGTCCTTGGACATAGATTTTTTCTGACCCGCGCCCCGCAATCCCGTTCGCGTAGCGCACTCAACCTTTACGGAAACGAACACAGAGAATTCCATTCGAAAATTGGGTGCGCCCAGGCACAGCAGTATCGCATTCAGTTACACCAATCAGTCATTTTGGTTTGTATTGCAGCCTCCGTCCCGACCGCAACTACCGGCTAAGCGGCTATTTGCAGAGCTGGCGTTATTTCATTAACGTTTCACATCAACTTCGTTCGTCCGAGTTCACTTTTGAGCGCGCCGTCAATGGAAAATGCGATCAACTTCTTGGGACCATTGTAGATAACGTGACCAGCACCGTAAGTGTGTTTTGGTTTGTTTACTTCAACGTGTAAAACTTACGTAAAAACATAAACACTATTGCTACATATCATATTGCCGGAGTTTTCCATATGCAGCCCCCACCGATGGTTCTATTCCGAAACGTTTCCGAATAGGAACCACGGGGGCTCCATTTGGGCTAAACACAAAAAACACCAAAAACACATGTTTTCTTAGCGAAAACACGCTGTTGCGTCAAGATCTACACGTTGGTGGTCTCCCCAGGAGGCTGCGGTAACCGGCCAAGATTGATGGGCATAAATTCATGAAACATTAATTTGAAGTAAATAATTTCTCAGTTGGGCGCACCAAACTGTGCGTTTGTGGGCGTGCACGCACGACGGGGCGACAAAGTAAGGCTAAAACGCTATCGACCAGCGTCTGCTGATTATCTGAATCGAGCTATGCGTTACATGAAACAAAGGTTGGCGTAAAATCATCGTGTTGAAACGCGCTTGCGCAAACGCAATGGCATATGATTATGGGTGGCATTTTCGAAACGATGTAAAGCTCAGTTGGGCGTAAAGGTCGGTGCAAGCTTGGTCGAAAGCTCAGTCCTCGGTGTAAACATGAAACATTCCACGTTAACAGCAGACAATGTTTCATGTTTACACCGAGCTGACACCGACCGAGCTTTCGATTGAGCTTACACCGACCTTTACACCCCCTTTTCTTCACCTCTCACCAACTCACCTTTACACCGTTTCGAAAATATCACCCAATGTTCCGAGCCCGTTAACAGCGTCTAACCAAAGCTGCAGATTGTCAAACGAGACGAAATGTGTGCATTTCCTTTTAACCGGCGACGACCGCAAATGGAACGTTGACAATTTCGGTCACTTTAATGACGTGACAGTGCTTCCTAATAGCGCACGTGAGGTGAGTGAAAGCAATGCGTTTGTTTGTGTAAAGACAAACAAAATATATGACCGTTCGTCAATAACACGTGGCATTTTGGCCTTGTTGGCTGGCATTGGCGCGTGCGGCAACTGTAGGTGCACTTGCTAATGCCAGAGACAACAAACGGCGCTCTGGACCTTGTCAAGAATAAAAAGCGCCAGCAGTGTACCGCCATAGGCCCCGCAAGGGCTCATGTTTGTAGGTCGATTGAACCAACAAGTGGTTCTCATGGACCTTTGATGCGGGTGCTCTGATGTCATGGTCGTGCTTTTTGCAGAAAAGGTGATGTAGCTCGCAATGACGTTGCTGTTGCGTTGCGTTGATCTGTGGCGTTTTTGTCATTGACACAATTTGCCCTGGGCGGGGCGCCATTGCAGTCTGGCATTATGGGCCCCAACTGCACCAACAGACACAATGCGCGTCCACAATACTAAATCGCAACGTTATTGATCTGTGGTCGTTGGGGAGGGCAGGTCCAGAAGACACCACAGTGCACTGGCATAATATCATTCGTCGTATATTTGTTCCATTCGTTTTACACAGGTGGATCTATGCGTTCTGTCTCGTTGCGACCATACGATCATGTCAGTGGGCACGTTTGGCTGGTGGGCTGCATTCCTGGCCAACGGCATTACCATCTATCAGAAGGACTTTGCCCCGCCCGAATCGGGATTGCTCAAAATCACAAGACCGGCAGATCATTATTTACCGGATTGGGTGCCGTTATGACCTGCAATCATCATAACAGGCTGTTGTTTGTTTCAGAGCACTCTCAGTTTAGTCTGTCAGTTCTAGTTTGTCAGCAAGGAACACACGAAACAAAATTAAGTGACAACACCATTACACGAATGAACCAATAGAATAACAAAATGGAAGTGAACATAGAAAGAAAATGAAAATGTTACATGGGTATGTTTACGAAGGGTGGTATTTTCCAAACGGTGTAAGTGAATTGTTCACAATAGCTCAGTTGGTTAAATTTAGCTTATTTACAACGCACAATATTGAACGATTCGTTAGAGAATTTTAGCATTTTCAAGTTAAAATATTATAGATCGATACCAAACTTGGTGATCGGATGTGATCGGATTCGATCTGACTCGATAGTCACATCACATCAACGTCATCGGACTAGAGGTGGAATTTTCGAAACGGTGTAAAGGTCAGTTGGGCGTAAAGGTCGGTGTAAAGTTCGGTCGAAAGCTCGGTCGGCGTAGCTCGGTGTAAATGTGAAACATTGCCTGTTATTAACGTGGAATGTTTCAAGTTTACACCGAGGTCTATCACACTGAGCTGTCGACCGAGTTTTCCACCGACCTTTAACCCCACCTGACCTTTACACCGTTTCGAAAATATCACCCTAGGTTGCAAGACTGAGTTGTGTTTGGCACATTTTGTTAATGATCATAAATCACGATGGCCGGGTTTTGATTTTCTACGATTGCCCAGTGCTCTCAATGGCAAACAGCTGTCGACATTGCGCTTGCGGTGATGCACGTTCACGGTCACCCGTGCACCATCACGCAACAACATCCATGTGTGCTCGTCGTTCAAAATGCTGTACTGGAGACCGCTTGTGTCACGGGGGTCTGAAATGGAAAAGCGCTGCCGCTGCCCAATCCGTTTGTGAACGGTTTTGACTGATTAGTAGCCGCACCTGTCATTTTCAGTTGAATGTCTGCGATGTTGTCCGGCGGTATAGAGAGCGCATTCGCAACCTTTTTCTTGAGATCGGTCAGTGCCGTTCGACGACCCATATGAATATCGGTGACCGGAACTTTTGTTTTGTGTTTGGCGTCCACGGCCTAAAAACCAAAATTTATAAAACAAAATTATGTGTTTTGATCACCACGTCATAACCGCTGACCAACTACACCCAAATTCTCGAATGCGCCACCGCCACCTAGGCTGCTCAACAGTGCATTTGATGTATTTTGCGCTCTCCACCTCGGTGCGTAAATTCCCTTTTATTCCCCAACCATGAGTGTGTTAAAAACGCTGCTGTTCGCGTAAGCACAGCACGCAACGAACTGAGGTCAGCCAGCTGGAAGTTGTCCTCATTGTGTTCGGGGGCGCAACCACCCCTGGTGGCAGTTGCGCTTTCGAGAACTTGGGCCATTCTACCAAGTCAAACTTAGTGATCGGACTTTTTCGGTCCGTGACTTCCCATGGTCGCGCGTCTTCTTGCATCAAGCATATTTTAAGCTTTACTGATGCCACTTTCGACCAGCTCGAACAATCGTTCATTTAGAGCTAGGAAGCAACTTCTACGAGACCGGGCCGATTTACCAGGTTTGATTCGTTGTATATGTAGAATTGATAAATGAAGCGATGCCAAATACCGACCGAAATAAAGTCGACGGTTCGGAACCCGGGCTCGTATTTCCGATCATACGCCACAAACACCGTTGCGCCTTCGTGCAGCAGACTCCAGAGTTGATCATTCATAATACTGAACGAATGGCCGTTTGCACTGTAGATGGTGTACGGTAGGCCTCCAGGATCCTTGGGATCTGAAATGTCGTAAAGCTGGAGTTACACTTCTCCATTTTGGGCTCTTGTTGCCAATGTATAGCTCGATACCAAACTAGTCACATCACAACAATATAATCGAATGTGACCAAGTACAAGTCACATCGATGTGATATGACTAGGTAGGTCATAAATCCGATCACATCCGATCGCCAAGTTTGATATCGAAGCAAACAAATTTTTTCTTCGAATTATATTTCGTCATAGCGTTGGAACACTAATATCGACCAGCGAAAAAGTTGTCCCCCTACACCATATGAACAACGTGCTCAAGCTGGTCAAAATTGATGCTCAGACGCCATATCATAAAATATAACTCAAAACAAAAAATTATCCTCATTCTCTACAAGCCCAAAATGGACATGTAAAACAGTCAATCGTTCAGGAAATTATTCAATAATAATGCAACTTGTGTGTGTATTTCACCGTTTACACTGATACGAAGCTGTGCGCTGGATAGACCACGCACATGCAGTGACAGTGCGCAGGACAGTTTATCTTGCAAATCAGGCAACGTGCGATTTCTGCTCAACCTAACGTCTTTGACAAGGAGTTTCGTTTGTGCGTTCTTGTCGATCACCTGGAAATAAGTGGAAATATAATGTTATGTAGTTCGGTGTGGAGCTCCACCGGATAATGCCAAATAAGCCCCCCTTCATTTAACTCCCAAGTGGGGCTTATTCGGAAACCTAATTCCCCCATCTATGGTTATATTCATAGCCAATGCGTGTCAGTATGGTAACGCATTGTGTGGGGCTTATTTAGGAATTTATTTTTTCTGAATTTTCGAAGCTGAGGTGTATGTATGTCAAATGTATACCAGTCTGAGATGCATGACAAATGAGCGTATAGGGGACTTATTTGGCATTCTCCGATGGTTTTTCTTCATTCTGCCTGCAAACATGAATCCTATCTTACAAGCACATAGGGTGATATTTTCGAAACGGTGTAAAGGTCAGTTGGGTGTAAAGGTCGGTGGAAAGCTCGGTCGACAGCTCAGTGTGATAGACCTCGGTGTAAACATGAAATATTCCACGTCAATAACAGGCAATGTTTCACGTTTACACCGAGCTACGCCGACCGAGCTTTCGACCGAACTTTACACCGACCTTTACGCCTAACTGACCCTTACACCGTTTCGAAAATTCGACCCATAGAACACACCGTCAATGATTCAAAGTGAACAAATTCAATTGGCGAGTCAGCTTCAAGAAAGTCCGCGAAAGTTACATGTTTTTGTTTGGCAGCCATCTCGCTAAATATGTATAGTTAGTGAACCGTAATTTGAAAACAGATGAAAACGAAGCGGCTGGGAATCGAATGCTTTTTCCAAAGATAAGGTTCTAGAGTGTTTTCTCACGCTCTGTTGTGACTGCTTCACTTATTTTGACTTTCACCATCAGTTTTGCAATTCGAGTCATCGGAGTGTTTTGTTTCATTGAACTGTTGTTTGATTAATCCACACATACCTATGTGGATGATTCAGCTGCACTCTTATGCCAGTCAACAAAATTTCTGAACACAGCGTCGGAGAGAGGGGCTCTGAATCGGCCAACGTGTGGCTCCAAAGAGCCACCACGGTGACGTGCCTTTTCGTTACAGCACACCCAACTTACACGCGCGCCTATGCTTAAGCATAGGAGATTTTATCTCAGCCACACTGTGAGATATAGTTGGCTCACTAATTTCGGTCAGCTTAACAAATGTTCATTAGGTGTAGGGGACAAACTTTCACGCTGGTCGAAATTAGTGAGCCAACTATATCAAAAACTGTGACACAATTAAATATCTCACGTGTATTAAAATTGTACCTCTTTACAAACTTCTGCTTGGCCGATTCACGACCCTCATTTCTGACGCTGTGAAATATCAAGCACTTGGTGCGGGCAAAATTGTAAATCCTGTAGTTGCGTGACAACTTTAAGGTCGCAGTGCGTGCCCAGGTTTTGAATCCGGTAAATCTACAAATCATCATTTCTCGATTGCTGTGAGTTGTGTATGATACACATGTTTGTTTGAAAATAAACAGCACTCTCCCGAACAACATTCTTCACTGCGCAGTGATTTTATCACACGTTATGCTTATGGAAGATCAAAAATCAGAACGACAAATAATTGTAAAATCACAATTATTTTGGTCATAATAAATAATTGGAAGTACATGGGGAATAATAACCGATAACAAATAGCAGTGACACACAAAAAAACCTATACCTAACCTAAAAAAACGTGGGACCCACCCGAAAACCCGCGGACCCCAAAAAACAGCCAAAAACCCGGGGACCCAAAACACCCAAAAACGCTCGGACCCAAAAAACAACCAAAAACCCAGGTCGCACCCGAAACATGAGAGACGGAAAACGCACACAAACCCAACAACTGCCAAAAATACAAATTACAAAACTACGTGCTACTACAATAAACGGTGCAGTATGCTTCTCCACCGCTTCTCCACAAATGGGCTCATTAAAACGTGAATAAAAATTCATAGCTGCATAGACCGCAGAACTTTTCAGAGGCTAAACAGCATAACATAACGTATATAATTAGAACACAAATACAAGCATGAAACATTTCGACATGACTCGGCATCGTGATCATAAATGGGAAATAGTCGCGAAAAGGACGGTGTTCTGAAATTGAGAGGGAAATTGAACCAGCGTGACATTCTGCAATAAGCGTGAGTTTTTTTCCATAAAAGTCAAATCAAGATAAAAAGACCATCAAAATCAACCTGATTCACCAATGGAGACATTCCGAACTCTCTCAAAGCGACGGACCCAAATGAACCAAAATTGTTTGAGTGGAACTGAGCTGAAAAAAACGAAATGAATTCAGTGATGTTTCGGGCGCCCACAAGTAATAAACTCGAGAAATGTCCAGGTTTACTCTACCTTTTTAGTCTATCGAATTTACTGTGTAGTATTGGGGTGTGGGTCAAAGAAGTTGTGCGTTGGATACGACGCTGTAACGATTGCGTTAAATAATTTGACAACGGTCAGTTGCACTTTGAATCATTATCTACACTATACACAACCGCCATAAATCAAGAACATTTACGGACAGGGAGTGTCGCTGCGCGCGAACGGTATGACCAATTCTTATATGAAAAGCTTCAGAACCTGCCTGTCAAAATCAAATTCATCCTTGTTTGAAACATCAGCAGGTCACTGGCACACGCTGACATACACAGTATCGAATTGGCATTCTCACGATCGATAGGGTAGTTCTGCCTTGAAACATCAGGGATCGAAACTGGATGGATGGGGTTGACGATTAATGTTGGCATTTTGCGCTTGCTTGACTTGATGTTTCACACACAAGATCCTGGTGTGTGTGCCAGTTGATATACCGTTGTGTCTATGCGATGATAACAAAAAAAGATGAAAACCATATATGTATTTACAACTTACGAAGAAAGTTGATCGTCCCCGTTTCCAAACTAGATCGTTTAAGAATGTCGAACTCGCGATGACGGCAAATGAAAAAATAAGTGGAAAATCAGCAAAATGTCGATTCCATCAATTCCGTCGATTTTTGATGGAAGAATAGTTCAAAAGGTGCACAAACTATGAAACAATAACTCTCCTTGCTCTATCAGGGGCCAGTCCTCCGCGTCTTCCTCGTGTTGCGTTGATTGCTTTGGGCCCTGGTCCGCCAGTGACCGCATTGTCCGCATTGGGAATAGAGGGAGGCCGATTAAAAGTCAGACCAACAAGTCAACGAATTTTTGAAATAAAAATGAGCATTTATTGCATTGGAATTCCGGTTCTCCCCAAAATGTATCCCCGGTTTGCTTTAAAACAGAGCGCGGAATTAAAGCTGGTTTTATCTTCCACACCATGCGATTAAGAACTTGGAACATTTCCAAAGAAAACCACCCGAAAGTGCGACCAAACCAACCGCAGCATTCCACAAGTGGACACCATAATGTCGCAAATGAGCAGCACCTTGTAAAATCAGGGCGTGTTAACCAAACGGAGCAATCGTACGACTTTGGCACACGTTGCAGCGGCTGCAAAGAAAAAAACAGCTTTCCAGATGAACAAAAAGTGATAATACGACACACTTCGATTTTAAAAAGCAAAATGAAACGCAACTATTCGAAGTATTTGTCGAAGGCTGTGTCGCGTCAAGATTCAGTTTGATGTGGTCTGATCAGCCCCTAGATCACGTGTGACGCGTAGTATAAAAGCGAGCGCTTGTTTTCTGAACAGGTTTTTGATTTGACGAAATATGTTGGTGTAATATGTTGATATTTGGCAAAAACAAACACTCCAGGCAAAAAGTACCGTAATTCGAACATACCCACTCTCCAGTCATATGATCGTGACGAAAGGCGATGTAGCCCGTGGATTGCTGTGGTGGCGGTGGGTGCTGCATGAGTGACGCATGTTTGGAATGACATCAGCTGGAATTAAAAAAACAGAACGTATATTCGCGAAACATTAGAACCGAAAGGTGGCTTGTAACTTATGCTTCCGCTTTAGCGTTCAGAGCACCACTTGTGAATAACGCACTGGACAACAACTGTGCAATGGGCATGATAAAAATAAGGTTGAACCGAATGCACGGAACTCAGCGCTTTCTTTTGCCGGCCGCCCTACTGGCAGCTGACTTTCTACCGCACTTAACCTTGCATATGATGAATATCGAAGAATTGAAAAGCCAAGCTAATCGATTGATGTTTCACGGCCACCATGTTGCACGGCTGGTTTCTTGATTGACCCAATCGTCTGCTAGCTGGCCCAAACCATCACGATTCGCGTTAGGGACAAAAGGGAAAACATGGTTGAATGACATTGAAATGAGAAACACCTGACCGGAACACGAAGCGCATAGCAACTGATGTTTCACTGCCACCGTGCGTTTCACGATTGATCGAACTGCTTACAGTGTAGTCCTTCCTGAAGCAGTGATGGACATTTACGTAGTCGAGTTGGTTTGCCTGCCCACGTTGCCAAAGAAGAAAACAGTTGGATTACGGTATGGCGTCCTACCGTAACCCAACGGCTTTTTTCACAAGCGCTCATGGTGGCACCTTGGTGAACCTGATGTCCACCAATTCCCGAAAAATGTTGTAAATTCCACGCGCACGCACCTGTTGTTGTGTGGAAAACTTAACTCCAATCTTATCCACACAGTGAGCCCGTGTGCTGAGCGTATCCTCCTCTCTGACTTCGGCAACATGACGGGTGAATTGCCTGTCATAGAACCAAGAATACAATGAAAACCCCCAGACACGCACTGTAAACATTGCACGGGCGCAATCAGTGTGATTATTTGCTGATCGAGTTCACATCACGCAGGTTGTGGCAGACGTTTCGATTCTAAAATTATGGATGAAATGTTGGTACCGTATCGGTTACTTGGTGGCCTGCGAAGAATCAGTTGGATAACGGTATGGCGTCCTACCGCAATCCAACGAATTATTCACAATCAGTGTTGCAGTGCCGAACCGGGTAAGCTCAGAAAGTTGAGAATAACGGAACTCTCACGTACCTGTTTATGCGGCAAACTTAACCTCACTGCACTGGGACCCAAACGTTCGAACGGTCCTCGATCACCTCGATATGAAACATCAGCCAGCGAGCAGCACAATCGAAACACACGAAGCTCGAAACTGAAAACACCGCTGTGTCGTTCTGATGGTTGGGTACGAGCGGGCATGCTAACAAAACAAGCACGCCCCAATGATAGTTGCCCCAGAAGTTCACAGATTGTCATCGCGGTTCATCTGCCGTAATCCCGACTTGAAACATCAGCCAAACCCCATCATTATCGAAAGTTGCACGAAGTTAGAAACTGAAGATACTACAGTGTTGGTGTCATGAAAAGGCATGATAAACACACACACCGATCAAAGTTGGCCCGAAAGTTCACATTCTTGACTGATGGGCATATGATAACAACGTAGACGATAACCGAGAAACAATGCAATGAAAAATTCCCACAAACACACAGGAAAACTTGTTGAGAAAACCATGAAGCTCCAAACTCACGTGTTGACGGGACACGTGAATGCTGTTTTTGTGGCGTTCGGTCGATGATCAGCACAATTGAAACATCAGCCAGCAAGCAGCACCATTGAAAGGCGTGAAGTTGAAAACTGAAAATGTGTTTCTGTGTTACTGTTATGTTTCTTCTGACGTGGTTTTATGAAAGGGCATGGTAAGAAAAAAGCACGCTCCAAAAAACTTGCTCACGAAGTTCAAATTCTGACTGATGGGCATGATAAGGACGTAGACAATCGGTAAAATCATCCAAACACACCGTAATTACTGCACGAGCGTAATCAATGAGGTTGATTTGAGTTGACAGAGCTTTTTGGCAAGGGGATGTCTCTGACCTATGAAGAAACCTGTTGGATTACGGTATGGCGTCTTACCGTAACCCAACGAATAACTTCACAAGACAGATGCACGGTGCTGCGGTGCCGAAACGGCTAAGCTCAGAAAGTTGAGAACGACGAAACTGCTCCCACGGTCCCACGTACCTGTTTGTGCGGCAAACTTAACCTCACTGCACTGGCCCCCAAACGTTCGAACGGTCCTCTGCCATCGTCCCGATTTGAAACATCAGCCAGCCAGCAGCACAATCGAAAGGCTCGAAGTTGGAAACTGTAAACACCCAGTGTCGATGTTATGAAAGGGCATACAAGATTGAAGTTGTCCGATATTCACATTCTGACTGATGAGCAGGGTTGGGTTAAAAAAAAAATTTTTTTTAAAAAAAAAGTTCGCCACTTTTTCGGTTTTTAAAAATTAGAAAAGTAAGTTCACTTTTTTATTATTTCACAACTTTTTTTTATTATTTTCCCCCTTTTTGTGGTGAAAATGCATGTTTTGATGCATGTTTCTGCTTGTTTTTCTCAAAAAATCGCCTGCGGCGCTTGTATTTCGCATCTGTACAATGTCATTACAACGTTAGACAGTCCGTGGCTCTACTAAACAACCTGAGCAGCCGTCATTATGTTCGCATTCAGTTATTCTAGGAAGTCAAATCTGCTTGAAGTCCAAAATTATCGTTCCAACACCGCGGGTTATGCCGCTGTTTTCATGTAACTTTGCTTAAAAAATGTGCCAATCATTTACCTTTCCCGTGACATCACTTTCCCTTCACTTTTTATACTACAATCTACAGATGTTGGTACATATAGTGGACAGGCTATCCCCAACGCGCATTGTCATGTTATCTGGCTCATTGTAAAAAAATATAACCTCGCTACTGCCCGTTTGTGAACACAACTGGTCGGTGTGAACTATTCCTATATTCTCAAGTGCAATCAAATATACTTACAAAAATTTTCGACAATTTTTCACGTTGAGAACCGAAATTTTTGTGGTCCGGAATAAAAAAAAGTAAATCTTAAAAAAAATCTAGTTCGATAATAAAAAATTTTTTTAATCCAACCCTGCTGATGAGCATGATAACAAACTAATTTCTGATCTGTTTCGTTGGTTGAGAAAATCATGAAACCACCAAACTCACTTCCGGGCGTGGCACTTGAATTCCTTTTTGTGGTGTCCGGTCGACGATCAGCACAATGAAACATCAGCCAGCCAGCAGCACCATCGAACGAAAGTCAGGAAGTTGAAAGCTGAAGTAAACCCAATAAAGTTGGCCCGAAGCTCACAGTCACGCTGACGGGCATTAATAACAATGTCGACAATTTGACAAATCACCCAAACACACCGTAAACCTTCCACGAGAGCAAGCACTGTGACTATCGGTTGATTGAGTGGACAGCGCGCAGGTTTTGTGGCCACACGTTTGGATTCTAAAATTAGAGCGATGAAAAATTCATGCTGTCTCGATCATTTGGTGTGTGTTGCCTATGAAGAAACCAGTTGGATTACGGTATGGCGTCTTACCGTAACCCAACGGGTAACTTCACAGCGCATGGTGCTGCGGTGTCGAAACGGTTAGGTTGTGAAAGTTGGGAATAACGAAAACTCCTGCTACGTACCTGTTTGTGAAGTAAACTTAACCTCACTGCACTGGGACCCAAACGTTCGAACATTTCTGTGCCATCCGCCTCATTTGAAACATCAGCCTGCTAGCAGCACAATCGAAAGGCACGAAGTTGGAAACTATAAATACAACAGTGTTGGCGTTATGAATGGGCATACAAGATAGAAGTCGTCCCAAAGTTCACACTCTGGATGGGGATCATAACAACGTATATAGCTCTAAGTCGGCCCGCGAAGTTCACATTCTCATCTGTTTCAAAGAAACAGTGCAATGAAAATTCCTCCAAACACACGAACACTTATTCACCTGTTGGCAAGTGAATCGATTTTTTTGTAGTGTCCGGTGCTGGTCAAAGATCAGCACAATTGAAACATCAGCCAGCCAGCACCATCGAAAGGCGTGAAGTTGAAAACTGGAAATATCACTTTCTTTCTTCTCATGTTGGGGTTATGAAAGGGCACGCACACAAAGATAAAAGTTGGCCCGAAGTTCACATTCTGATTGATGGGCATGATAACAACGTAGACAGACAGTATCTCTGATCTGTTTCATAACTAAAAAGTATGGAACTAATGAAAATCACCCACTCACGAAAACGTAGTGCAAAAACTACGAAACCCCATGCTTGGTGTTGGTAGTGGTGGCACGTGAATCCGTGTCTGATGATCCCTCGATCACAACCACGGGCGAAACATCAGCTAGCTAGCGCACTGGTTGGCGTAATCTCTGGAAGAAGAAATTATGAATGTTTAGATTCTATGAACAAAATGTTGTGCCTACACTAATCCTATCACCCCCCCCCAGGCCGGCCTCCCCCACCCTGTCCTGATTCCCATTCCTTCACACACTACCGTAACCCCCCAATCTCAGACAGTTTGTCGTTGGCGTCAGGAAATCGATGAACAGCAGCAATTTCAGTGATCGAATTGAATAATTTATTTGATTGATTTATTATAATTAATTGACGAATTGGACAGCTGCTTCAGATTGGATTGCGATCGATTTCGTGACATTCATCGATTGGTTGCCTGAAACTGAAAGGGAAACAAGCTGGGTTGTTGTGTGAATATTCATGTTCGGTTGATCCCAAAAAAGCTGATGAAAACTTACCGTAACCCTAACTCAAACCAGCGTGAAGCAAGGTCAGCAAATTTTAGCCAAAAAATAAGCACGACAAGTGACGGAACTCTCTTTTTATATTGCCAGTAACACGATCATTCTGAACTGGTGAGCCGTGACACAGGATTATGTGTAATCCCTTGCTATTTGAATGTTGTTTTGATTTGGTAACGTTTGAAAATAAGACCAAATCAGTTATGTTCAACATTGCTATGCCTTTGTTGTTGCTGTGCCACGATGACTCTGCAGTGCCCCCCTTGAACTGAAAATATGTTTGGTTTTTTTGTCTCTGGACTCATCTGCAGTTGAATCAGGTTTTGTTATGTGCATTTTGCGTTTCACACAAAACAGCAGAGCACTGTGCACCCACAAAACTTATTCTCGCCATGTGTGTTGAACACCCTTGCATGAGTCTGAAATAGGCCCGTATTTACAGCGTGCCATGACAAAACGGCAAGTTCACGTGTGGTTCACGTGCCAGTCCGACGCTTTTTTGGAAACCTCAAGACACTTGGTGGGGGATTTGGGCAATCCCAAGACAGGCTGACAATTGACTTCACTTCACTTTATCTCCGGCTTGCGATTTTTTTTGGCGGAATGCACGGACCGGCCTAGGCCTAACACAGAACTTAAGCCTAATACAGGGCCTAAGCCTGAGAGAGTCTCAGAGTCAGTTTTCAGTCTATCTTGGGATTCCCAGTTCCCCACACTGGCTTGGTTTTTCCGCGTCATCACTGGTCTCTTCGATGCCGAGCCTCCGCTCGGAAAAGACAAAGAAATGGATTGTTTGCTTTGCTTGCTTTTGCGTTGCGATTTTTATGGGAAAGAGAAGAAGTGAAGTTAAGTGAATGATACAAGCAAAGCAGAGTTTCAGACGAACATCTGTGTATCTGCATCTGGTGGCTGTGGATTGATCAATCGATCGGATCACCACACACCAGACAAACCAAACGAACAACGATCGCAATCGTTGGACTCAGCCATCATCATCATCATGGTGGTTTCTCATTCGCAAATCGCGCGTCTGCGGTCGACGTTGGCTCAATGCACACCCAGAAAATTGAACAGGTTGACTTTTTTTTATCACTCTTCTGTTCAGAGCATCTAGTAGTGGCAGGGGGGTTGGGGGTTACCCCCTCTCAGCAGTGTAGTTCCTGGTCCGGCGCGGCGGTTAAGTTAGTGTACCGCAGTGTAGTTCCTGGTCCGGAGGGGGAGATAGCGGACCCTCCGTTTTTTTCGGAGGGGGCAGTGTAGTTCCTGGGGGGGGGAGGGGGGGGTCCCCCCCCTAAGGTACACTAACCGCCGCGGCCAAGGTACACTAGTACACTAACCGCCGCGTCAGGTACACTAACCGCCTCAACTTTTGCCTAAAATGGCCATTTTTAGGCCTAAAATGGGCATTTTTAGGCCCAAAATGTGTGATTTTTAGGTCAATGTTCTCAAAAGTCGCCAAAATACCCTTGTTCTGAAGAATTTTTTCCAAAAAGGGGTAAAAATAGGTCAAATTTTCTACCTCAAAAAGTGACTTTTTCCTGATTTTGGGTCTTCCCCCCCCCCCCTTCCCCCCAGGGAGGTACACTAACCGCCTCACGGAAAAAAGGGGTAGGTACACTAACCGCCGCGCCGGACCAGGAACTACACTGGGAGGGGGAGATAGTGTACCCCCGAGGGGGGGGGGAAGGGGGGGGGGAAGACCCAAATTCGGGAAAAAGTCACTTTTTGAGGTAGAAAATTTGACCTATTTTTGCCCCTTTTTGGAAAAAATTCTTCATAAAAAGGGCATTTTGGCGACTTTTGAGAACATTGACCTAAAAATCACACATTTTTGGTATAAAAATGCCCATTTTAGGCCTAAAAATGCCTATTTTAGGCAAAAATTGGGGGAGATAGTGTACCCGGAGGGGGAGATAGGGGGATAGTGTACCACCTGAGGGGGAGATAGTGTACCCGAGGGGGGGGGGGGGCCGCCCCCCCCCCCCCCCCCCCAGGAACTACACTGGTGTACCGTAAAAACCTAAATAGAAGGGGGGGGCTCTATTAATTCACTGACCCCATTTTGGGGGGCTCTATTCCGGGGGCCTATTAATTCACTGACCCGAACCCAGTGATGTAGTTGGTCCGAGCAAGAAAGCTAGCTAGCTGGAAGGGGTCCGGCGCAAGAAAGCTAGCTAGCTAGCCGGGTACCCCGATTTGGGGGGGGTATCGGTCCGGAAGTCAAAAACAGGGGTATAAAAATTGGTCGAAATTTTGCTAAAATAAGCCTTAAAATGCGTATTTTTGTGCACGTGTGAGAAAATTTGAACGACTTTGACCATTTTATGGGCCAAAATGGTCCTAATTTTGGCACTAAAATCAACACTTTTCTTACTTGATGACCGGAGCAAGAAAGCTAGCTAGCCAGTTTGGGGGGTATGGGTTTCGGAGCAAGAAAGCTACCTAGCAGTTGGGGGGGTAATACCCCCCCCATACCCCCCCAGCCCCAACCACATCACTGCCCGAACCTGAAAAATTGTTCCCAGAAATACCCATAAAAACCCATAAAAAGGGGTTTGAAAGTATGTTTTTTCGCTTGTAATCGCATTTATTCGTGTCTATTCGTCGATAAGAGGCTTATTATGTGCTCTGAACAACAAACGTGCATAAATGTACCTGTGCACCACTATCAAGCCTTAATACACTACTGTATAGGGGATGTTACTTAGGGGGGCTCTATTCCGGGGGGCGCTCTATTAATTCACTGACCCCTTTTTGGGGGGCTGTATTACGGGGGGCTGTATTTAGGTTTTTACGGTATGTGCCTACCGCATTGTCGGAAATAGAACCCGGGGGGGGGTCTATTTTTCACTGGAGTCATTTGGGGGGTTCAGTTTATGGGGGGTAAATTATTGGGGGGTTATATTTTTCATTTGGCCCCCGACGAAAAAAATTATTGTTAATAATGTCCTTAAAAATGGCTTGTTTTCGGTACTTTCTGACTTTAACAGCGGCAATTATGCTCAAAAATCTGTATTCTGTTGTGTACGCATACGCAAGCTTAAACAACGTTTGACACAACAACACAGTCTTAACATACCACTATTCTGTGGAACGGTGAAGATTGGGGCCCCCAATTTTTGCCTTAAAAAGGTATAAAATTGCTTGTGAGAGGTACAGTGTAGTTCCTGGTCCGGGGGGGGGGGAACAGGCGGTACCCACCTTTTTTCGGAGGGGGAACAGACGTACCTACCTGGTGGGGAAGGACCCGGAAGGGGGGGGGGAGTACCCAAATTTGGAGAAAAGTCATTTATTGAGGTCGAAAATTTGGCTGGGTTGGGGGGTTGAGTACTTGCCTCTCACAACTCCAAATCATACCTCTCACAAGCAATTTTATACCTTTTTAAGGCAAAAATAATTGTTTTTCGACCTTATTTTCCCAAAAATTGCGCGATCCGTGCAAACCCACCCATAATACCTGCTTTTAGGCGATTTCCGGCGAAAATTTGGAAAAAGTACTACCGCAAAACCTAAATAGAAGGGGGCTCTATTAATTCACTGACCCCTTTTGGGGGGCAGTATTACGGGGGGCCTGTGTTGGAGGTGCTCTTGAGGGGAAATACCTACTGTACCAGACAGTGGTGTCGTTGAGAAATCGAAATTTTCCCATACCCGGCCCAATTTTCGGGAAATTTCCCATAGATACCCCCAAAAATCAAAACTTTCCCATACCAGGGGGGGGGTTTCTCCGAAAACTCAAAAATGTCCCATCCCCGAGGGTGGGGGTTTTGAAAAATATGACCCCAAAAATCTTCTAAAAGTGCCAAAATTGGTCTAAAAAGTGCTTAAAACAGAGTTTTCTTCCGGCAGCAAGCGATTTTTGACATTTTTGGACAAAAAATGGCCAATTTTGGTACTTCTCTGGGTCAAAAAGTCATTTCTTAGGGGGTGCTTGTTCCAAAAGTGAAAAATTTCCCATAACCCATACCCCCGGCCGATTTCCCATACCCCATACCAGGGGGGGTACCCCCTAACGACACCACTGGTACCAGAGCCGATGGCCTGGGGGGGTTATGTACCTAGGGTGGTTTGGGGGGTTAGGTTTTTGGGTGAAAATTTTCTATGTGTTTATTATGTGTGGAATCGTAGCGCGCAAATTTTGGGTAATTTGAGGTAAAAACCACTGATTTTACACTAATTTTGGCCATTTTGGTAAAAAATTGGCACTTTTGGAGCAAAATCGGGGGGGGATACCTACTGTACCATTCGAGGGGGATACGTACTGTACTGGGGGGTGGCTACACCCAAACCCCCCTCCCCCCACCTCCAACACTGCGGGGGCTCTATTCCGGGGGCTGTATGGTGTTTTTACCTCATTTTTTGGCCAAAATTGTGTCAGAAAAACGGTGTTTTTCGCCTTTTTGGGTGACCAAAATCATACCTCTCATGCTTCCGGTCCCAACCCCGCATCATAATTACCTCCCACACATGGGCCTGCCACTACACTGGTTCAGGGGTGCCAATCAGGCCGATATTATCGAGGTTATCGATCTTCATCTGATTGCAGGCCGAAGCATCAGCACCAATGTTGTCAACATCGTCGTTGTTTCACGTCCAAATCGCTGCCATCGGAGGCCAACGCAGCCATCATCGGCGGCGGTGCGGTGGGCGCGAGCGTGGCGTTGCATCTGGCCAAAAGGGGAATGGACAAAGTCGTGTTGTTGGAGACGCGGCAGTTGGCCGAATTCGGCGCCACACATCATTCGGTTGGCGTGGATGAGTTCGTGTGGTTCTTCTGGGAGGGGGAGGGGAGGGAGGGCCGCCTTAGGTACGCCTGTTCCCATTTCCCTTTTCATGGTACGTCTGCTCCCCCAATTTTTGCCAAGGATAGGCAACTTTAAGCTTAAAGTAGGCCTTTTCAGGCACAAAATGAGTAATGTTTAGGTTGTCAAAAATCGTGAAAATACCCTTTTTTATTTTTTTTGACTTTTTTACGTGAAAATACCCTTTTTTATTTTTTAAAAAGGGGCAAAATGGGACAAATTTTCGACCTCAAAAAACAACTTTTCTCCATATTTGGGTCTTCCCCTTTTCGGCCCTAAGTGGGCACGTCTCCGAAAAGAGTGAACGTGAACTTGTCGAAAAACATACATTTTCCGTGGTTGAACCGCCTGAAACTCGCTGATAATTTTGGACTGTCGTTTTGTCAGGTTATTTTTGTGGAAATTTTTATTTTTTTATCCGTTATTTTTTTTTCAGCCCGGTCTGGTGACCGCCAGTCATCACGTGCATCGATACAAGCCCATACTTGCCTATTCCATTGGACTCTACTCAAATTTGGAACAGGAAACGGGAGAGGTTGGTTTTTGTCTTGTTTAGACAGTTTTTATAACTATATGTAGAAGTTGTCTTTTGTATTTCGAGATAATATTTTTCCTGAATAGCAAGCTGAAAAAAGTTTGAGAAACGTTTGCAGAAAGTTCACTTTGTCCACAGCGGCACACTACGTCTGGCGGGTAGCGAGGCTAGATTGCATGATTTCAAGGTTTGTCCTACTTTTCTCAAGTCAGCGTTTGTTACACTTCGAATATTCGTTTGTTGCAGGTTTATACATCGCGTGATTATTTCTACAAAACTGACGTTGCTCGAACGACCCTATTAACGCCAGACGAAATCAAGCAACGCTGGCCGCAGATAAACGTGGAAAATAATGTTGGTTGCTTTCGTTGTGCTTCAGGTTGTGTGAAAAAGGTTACTGGGTACCATAGCTGGCGAAAAATTAACATTCTGCACCCGATGTAATGTCAGTGTGCTCGAAATTTATGCGTTTTGTGCTCTTCAGCAAGTAAGTTTTGGCCAGAATGCCTTTTTTGGTCCTTAATGTACCCGCTGATCTTGGTGCCCGTGGGAGAGCAGATTATTTTTGCGGCTGCGAAATTCGATTCCACTAACCCTCAACTAAAGATGACTTCCAAAAGTTAGCCGCAATTCAAAACCGGCGTGTGTCAGTTTTTTCCCCAAGATATCGGGTGTCGGGTACCCCAGAGATCTGTTACCCTGATTCAGGTGACTGGCGGATTGTTCACTGACCATGGTGGTTATGTGAATGCTGGCGGCCTGACGCGCGCTATGGCGTCTGCAGCAAACAATCTCGGTGCGAGTATTGTCGACCAATGTGGTACTGTGCAAGTTGGTTGCTTGAGTTTCTGGATTCAACCGTTTTGTTTCTCTGAATTTGGAATGTTTTTTTTCTGATTTTTCGATTATTTAGTTGATTTATAAAGCGACACCAATATACAACACGGACCATTTTCCACCGTCACATAAGTCACTGCAGCAAAACATTTCGTAGCCTTTTAGTCGAAACATCCATTTTAAACATGTCTAAAATTAAAATCAATAAGTTGTTTGAATTAAGCGTATTTTTAATTCACATGGGTTTGTCGATATTGTTCTCGGCGGCAGGCTTGCATGCAGATAGGTATAGGCAATCCGCCAGCTCATGGCACTCGCACACGGGCTGCATGCTGCATTGCTGCCGTCAATGAATGCACTCTGCAGTTATCCGTTGAAACATCCCCAAATTTTGCAACAGTGCAGAAAAGTGTTATGGCAAGCAGCAAATGAAAACCGGACAAATTAAAAAGCGGTCATCAAGGTATGACACTCTCAAAGTGCACATTTTGTTTAGAAAATGGCGTGTGCTGCTGCATGCGCTGTGTGTATAAAAAGTGCCATGAGCCAATGGATTGCCCATAGGTTAGGTCAACTGTCACAAGTTTAGAAAGAGAAGGAGACTGTTTCGTTTCCAGGTGAAAGGAGATAACGATGATCACTACGTCATAGAGACCGACCACGGACCGGTGCGTGCCAAACATGTCATCAATGCCGCCGGTAACCATTCAGTATTTTGAATAAAAGTTCGGCGTGTGAAGTTTGGTTTTCGTCGTTTTGTTTTTTTTTGTGCCGTGGGTGATTAGAGAGCAGATTGATCATGTGAATCATTATCGTCAATACCACGGTTGATTTTGTGATTGGTGATACATTAATTTATAGTACAAGGTACTTATTTCGCTGCCCAATTTATTTTTACAGACGCAACGAAGCGCCCGGTCGAAGTCGAGGCAGGCAACAAGCTCAACACAGTCAATAAGTCACGCAGATTGTATGAACGAAACATTGTGAAACATTCGAAACGCGCACTAGCCCGCTGCGTGGCTTGTTGACTGTCTGTCTGTTGATCGTGCTACCTACCTCACCTTCGAACGGGAGTTTCCCTGGGTTCGTCAAAATGCATCCAGCAGTGAAATTAGAAACTTACAATAGCATAGTTTTGCAGTAAAGCTGCAGAAAACATAATCCATATCTAAGTAACCAGAACAACAAACTCATATTGTTCGTCCGCCGGACAATAATACCACAACTAATGACCAGGTCTATGGTGTCGGGAGCTGGCCAAACAATCCGGCATCGACCTACCAGTAGTGCACATACAACATCAATACGCGCGCGTGCATGGCGTGAATGAGTTGGTGGATAATAAAACGTTGCCGGCCATTATCGATCATGAAACACAGATGTACATGCGACATCACAAGTTAGTTTTGTTGTTGTGCGCGGCTCAGTCGGTCACCCCACCCGGAGTAATATTAACTTTTTTTATTTCGCAGGGTGAAATTTGCACCCGGATGTCCGATTTTTGTATGCAACTTGCACCATGAATTTTTGTGTAAATCGAGAAATTTTAGCTGTAGTTAATACATAGTTCCGAACGTTTGGTTGAAAAAAGTATTGGTTGGTGCGCAATTTTTTGTACATAGCCTGGGCCGATTTGTAGTCGTGTCAGTGCCCATCGGTGGAGTTGTGTTCCACAATGTGCCGTTCTTCACGTTCACACCTGCCATGAAAAGATGGTGCTCAGTTTCAAAGCAATAAATTTGTAAAATGTAACCTTGCTTGTTCACATTTTATTTTCTGAAAAAAGAACAACGAAAAAAATTCTTCTTATTGCAGCAATGGCGTGCTGCTGGGCGGTTTCGAGCGACGATCGGGCAAACTGCACAGTCTGCTGTCGGACTGGTATGACGAAATGCCTGACAGTGGGTCGAGTACTTTTTTTTAAATTTGTTGTTGTTTCGGGTTTCATTGGAATGTGGCGCACGGAACACGCCACACAACAAGCAAGGTATTTTTGTAAGTTTTCTAAAACATTTTTATCTAAACCATCACCATTGTTTTGCGCCAGCCAAGGCTTGAGAGCTATTCGCACAGTAAACTTTGCCTTCGGCCTCCAGTGTCTTTGTTGTTGTTGTGTGGAAAGTTCTTGTTGATTCAATCGAACGTTGTTTTTAGGCGCTATCAAGCTGAATGAAGGTTTGTATCTGAATGGTGTTGGCGCCAGTGGTATCGTTGTGGGGGGTACCCTGACCTTTCGATTCCCCAACTTCACCACTGATTGGCGCTATGCGTGTGGTGCATGTGCGTGGCTGATGAGGGCAACTGGCTTTGTCGTTATTGTTCGTTTAGTATTTGCGCGTGGCGTGAGCTTCTGCCTTCGCTTTGTGATGTAAAGCACGATTCAATCCCTCTTGCCCGTTTCGAACGTTTTGTAATGCCCCAGGGTGTTTTTTGTGCGATGGAAGCGTGAAAGCTAAAAAAAACTAGAGTTAGGTTTGGATTGCTTTGCGCTTGAAAATTCTAAATTGCCGGGTGCATGGGCATGCCAACTATTTTTGATCTTATACACGTAGCAAGTTTCTAATTTCGTTGCCTCATGCAATTTGACAGGCGCGAAGAAACTCACAGCATCTGACGCACAGCTTGTGGGACTGAAAGTTCCGAAACGCCCACGAGCATGCTGCGTGGCTTGTTGGCTGTGTGTTGAGCTTGTTGCCTCGCTCGACTTCGAACGGGAGCTTCTCTGCGTCTGTAAAAATGCATGAGGCAGCGAAAATAGAAATTTGCCATAATAAAATAATATCCATCAAAGTTAATTTGCAGATGTCCATATGCATCCGAAATTCGAAATCATCCGCGAGCAACACGAACGAGCGTGCGACATTCTGCCATGCATCCAGGGTGCCGCCGTCGATGCGCATGCTGGTTAGTTGAAACGGAGGGAACTTTTGATTGAACAAAATTATAAATTCAGTCAGGGCGAGTGTCGCAGAAGGTCATGTCTTACGCGAGCAATAAGATCTGCTCGTGGTGCTTTTTTGGAGGTCACAATTGGTCAAAGGTGTTCTCACCGACGAGGCCTGGCACCTCGTCGCCCGTCTGTGAAACGGGCAAAACTCACTGCTGCTACATTATGATTTGCAAGTCGCGGCAAAAGATCCCTGATTTGACTGTGGCTAAAATATCCTCGATTCCTTGGTACCAGTAAATCTCGCCACGCAGTGCTGAAAGCGGCTGGAATAAGAATTTTTTGGTTTCATCTCTTTTTCCGGGTATAGGCCGCATTTGGCGATTTGTGATTGTGAGCCCGCAGCAGGTGCCCCGGTTTTATTCGGTGTTCTTGATTCAAAATTCTTCCCGGATGTGGAATTTTCAATTGCCTAGTTCTAGTGTTGTAGAATTACTTTTTCTGCAAACAATCTCAGATACGTGGTAACTTTTCGTTGTAAAGCACCTCACCTGTAACCTTTTCATGATAAAAACTTTATTTCAGGCGTGTTTTGCATGACAGCAAATGCCTTTCCGCTGCTTGGACCGATTTTGGATCACAAAAATTACTGGGTCGCTGCCGGATTCATGTGTGTTTGGTTTTTTGTTTTCCGTATTTTGTCTATTATTTTCGGTTAATGATGAAATACGCCCGAGATACAATATGTTGGGAGCCTAAAACATTTTGTTGTCCAGCTCGGTTCCGAAGACCTTTATGTTGTACTTGTATAGTCCTTCGTTTTATTCTCGGTCCAAACAAAGCATACAGCAAATGTTTCATCGCAACAGCAGCCATCAAGTAACGCGCATGTTTCGAGCCACGTTGTCGACCTGTTGGTGATCATCCACGACGATGGCTGCTGTTTTCAAGACTGTGACTGACGTCGAAACATTTTCTGCATACCACCTGTGTCTGGACTGTCATAAAACAGAAAGACCCAAGATATTCCATGGTAGTTGCAGCTTTTGACACCCATCGCGCTAACCATTCAGCGCGCAAAGTGATTTTACGAGGATCTATATAATCGAATATCGGTTCCTTCAGGGACGGTATCTCGGCCGCCGGTGGCGCTGGAAAGTATCTGGCCGACTACATCGTTGATGGGGAACCGCCGTTTGAAACATTTGATTTGGATCCGAACAGATACCATGGCTGGGCTGATAAGTACGTTTGTGGGGATTATTTATGTTTCATTTGGGGGTAGGGGTGCTGTTATAGGGTGGAATTTTCGAAACGGTGTAAAGGTCGGCGTAAAGTTCGGTTGGTTGGTTTATTGCTCTCAGTGACACATAAAACCATGCACGTAAATTAGTGATAGAAGCAAAGTTACAAGACCGGGCAATCACCAACCCACCATCTGTTCTGGACTGTTGACAATATGGACTGATCCCAATATGCGCCCTCTGAGCCCGACATTTGTCGTTTGACGAGGACGAGGATTAATGCCTAAAGTTCGGTCGAAAGCTCGGTCGGCGTAGCTCGGTGTTAACGTGAAACACTGCCTGTTATTAACGTGGAATGTTTCAAGTTTACACCGAGGTCTATCACACTGAGCTGTCGACCGAGCTTTCCACCGACCTTTACAACCAACTGACCTTTACACCGTTTCGAAAATATCACCCATAGTGTCGGCCTTGGCATCTGTGATAAGCGCGCAAAATGTTCCCATAAATGCTCTTATAGGTGGTGTCAAAATTGAATGTCAATGCGTCCTTGCCCTTCATAAAGGCAAACTACGCCAACACGAGCCCGATACTAACATATAAGCTACATAAATTATCTTTTGGTAAATGTTAACGTACATATCGACATTAGGGCATGGGCCGGGTATGGGAAATTTCTCAACGACAGTACTGCGTGTAGGTGTTTGGGGTTTTTTGATTTGATGTTTGGGTTTTTGGTATTTCTGAGTGTACTGTAGGTGTTTTCAGTGTAGTTCCTGGTCCGGGAGGCGGTTACTGTACCTGCCCATTTCTTGGGAGGGGTGGTTAGCGTACGTCCCTGGGAGTAAGGGAGAGACCCAAATTCAGGGCAACGTCATTTTTAAGGAGAAAATTTGACCTACTTTTGCTCCTTTTCGGAAAAAATTCTCCAAAAGGGTATTTTAGCGACTTCTGACGATATTGATCCAAAAATTACCCATTTAGGGCTGAGAATGCCAGCTTTAGGGAAAAATTGGGAGGAAATTGGTGCACCTGGAAAGGCGGTTGGTGTGCAATTGTACCTTGGTCGTGTCGCGGCTAGTATGCCTTCAGCTGTCCCCAACCGATTTTGCACGGCTGCATGACCCATCGCGCCTTCAAGTTGCGTGTCGGCCGAAATGTGTTTTCGTCAAAAAATATTAACTAAAAAAATAAAAAATACATAAAATGAAGAATGAAAATATCAAATAAAAAATATTTTCTCAAATAATATTGCGTTGCAGAGCGTTCACAATGGCGCGTGCTGTCGACGCCTACCACCATTACTGCATGTGGTCGGTGACCGAATCACGCAAACCGGCTGGGCGGCCGAGTGCGCGCGTCAGTGGATGTCATGCGGCCTTGATTCAACAGGGAGCACAGATGAGGTTTCGGTTAGTTCATTGTGCTTGTGGTTGTCTTTTTTCTGTTTTTTAGGTTTCAAACAGCGTTTTCGCAACTCATGATTGGTTATCACTGTAAATCTCGCTCACCCCTGGTCATGAATCACGTCACTGTAACATCGCCGTTCGCTCTTTCAGGCACGGCTGGGAATCGCCCGCGTATTTTGCTGTTGATTCGGAATCAGAGTTCAACGCTCTGGCACGTAAGATATTAATTTTACTGACAATTTTCGGAATTTTTTTGAATTTTTTTTGAACTTGACGGACATCTCGCGTGGTGCATACAAAAAGTGTGTGCCTGTTGCTAATCGTGGTTTAGTTGTCTTCATATAGAATGCACAAACAGCACATCTTATCAATATAAATGTTTTATCACTCAGCGGGGTTCAAGACGGCACTCCGGTTCCGAAACACTTTCAAATCAACTCCGATGAAAAACGAAACAAATACAGGCGAATATCAGCTTGTGACCAACAAAGTCGGCATCATTGACATGACACCCAAAGGCAAGATCGAAGTACGGGGCACGGATTCGGATGCGTTTCTCACCTACGCTCTCTCGAATCGCCCTCCGCCCGTCAGTTTGATTTATAATTTTTCTTCTTTTTTCTTTATATTCTTTGCTTTCTTATATTTTTTCTTTATATTTTTCTGCAGAATTCTTGTGGAGTGTTCTGCATTTTTTCCACAATCGCAATAGAACGAAACGAATCAGTCTGTGGTGCTCTTGAAATGTTTCGTGCTTTTCGTTTATTGTGGGCTCTTTCAGCATGCAATAATTCCGCTTTGCAAATTTCCATAAAAACGTAAAAAGAACAAAAAATCCATCAGCTTCAGTTCCAACACGTCTCGCAAAGTCTGATGTTGTCGCCACACGGTCGCATTTACGCCGCGCTCAAGGTCATACATCACGATCAGTTCAGATCGGATTATGTTTTGTTGACTGACCCGGAACACGACTTGCGCGATGTTAGGTGTGTTGCTGGGGGTTGTTTTTGGAAATTTGCTTCGAAGTTCTTTCGGCGTTTGTATTTGACTTTGACTGCAGTGTTTGTATGGTTTGTGGTTGTGAAAGAACGAGTTTTTTGTCAAGATGTCTCCAAGAATTTATCCCTGAAGCAGCTTCAAGTTTGTAAAAATAGTCAACACTTTCATGTCGTGTGCAAACAGGGCAAGGTTCAAGGTATTGTTAGTGGTTATCCTGGACCAGCAACTAACTTGACAAAAGTGCAAAGTTTATTTCGTGTTTGTTGATTAATCGTAAAGCAATCGTCTTATTTTTCCAGATGGCTTCGTCAGATCCGTGACGAAAAGGGATTTTCGGTCGAGATCAATTCGGTGTCCGAATATCTCGCTTCAATCGCTGTTATTGGACCGAATTCGAGACAGGTTTGTTGGCTTTATTGCGTGCACACCAACTCAATAATGCATAATAGAAGAAGGTTAAGTGCTGGAAGCATAATTCCAAGATCGGGTAAAAGCTACGGGAATAAAAAATAAATACAAAACCAGGACAGGAAAGGGTGAGAAGGTGGACGAAATCACGGACAGACAGGTCAGGTCAGACAACCTGCTTGTTTGTTTTAAAAATGTCGTGGTGTTTTTTGTATGTTTTATCACAGTTTATTCGCTCGATGCGTTCCAGTGAGAAACCAAGTAAAGTAAAACTACGCCAACACGAGCCCGATTTCGGAGCTGGCAAAATGGTGAAACATTCATGACGTGGCTGCTGATTTGGGAAACGTTACACGTTGTTGCATACAACGTGGAGCATCATGATTTTCTCTTTCTTTGCGTTTTGCAAGTTCCCCACCTCCGAAATCGGGCTCGTGTTGGCGTGATTTGCCTATATCTGAATTTGCCGTTGTTGATACGGACCAGCCGAAACATTCATTCACGTCTCACCAAAGAGCCGTTTTTTTATAATTTGAGAAAAAAACAGAAAGTCGATAAATATCAACATCATCAAAACAATGCAAAAGTGCATCATCAGCATGACCGGTATGAACTTTTTTAAGGTTTGACAAAAGTTGGCAACGTTTCGTCAAAAAACAATGCTCACGGTGAATGAGGTTTTTCAGTTTTTTACGAAAGCTGTAGACCCAAGCATTCCAAGGTGCTGACATTTTCAGGACTGTGTTTACCAGATAATTATTTTTTGATTGTGTTTTTTGCGCCTAGACTTGCAGCAAGACATAGAAACAGTACGCCAGCACGAGCCCGATTTCGGTGGCGGCAGCTGAGTAAAACATTGAGACATTCTGATTTGGGAATCGTTACACGTTGTTGTGGAATACAGCATGGTGCATGAAGATTTTCTCTTTCTTTTCGTTTTGAATACACAGCACGTTCGAAACCGGGCTCGTGTTGGCGTGGTTGGCCTGTACCACCTACTTTTTCATTTGACGTTATTCATACGGTGGAACCGACACATTCCATGACCCATTTTTGGATGTTGCGTCACAAGTTCATTGTTCAATGTTTATTTTATCGCGCAGAGTTCATTGTTGTTTATTTATTGGACATTCAGGTGCTATCTGAGCTGTCGAACACGGACTTCAGTGAGCAGGCCTTTCCAGCCAACACCACGAAATTGTTGAGGGTCTATGGCGTGCCCTGTATCGCCGCCAGGGCATCGCGCACAGGTACGCTTGTTGCTGTTGTTCCAGGCTTATTGTATTGTAGTTGATGCAGGTTGCACACTGATGCCCTTGTATTATTCCTCCTGGTGCTTTATGTGCAACTCATGCGTGTATATTTTTGCACGAGTCCGTGCAGGACAACTTGTCTGAACGACAATGCGATTTGTCAAATTCGATTCTTGATTAGCTCAATTCTGCCTTATGTTTCACCAGAGAACGACAACCCATTTGGCAGGTGCGCAAAGGCGCTTCTGTTGTCGCGCACTTTGTAACCAGTAGTTCCAAAAATCTTTCATTGGCCAATCACAAATGTATAATCCAAATGTACGGAAAGCATCTTCATGTAGCTGTCCATTGAGATCATGACATTTTGCCATTATGTAGTTCATGATGGCAGTTTGATTACTCCACCAAGCTTCAGAACCAAATTTCATGACTGAGGTAAGAGATTATCACGGAAGACATGCTGATGTTTAAGCCGGTTCGTCACTGTTTTTTATCCGATCAAAATAATTGGGCAGCTCAGGCATTGCAGCAGCTGAGCCAAATGTAGATCAGATTAACAATATCCCTCTTTTCCTTCAAACAGGACTGGTGACTGACAGTAAGTGCTCGTTATCGTATCGCACCTTTGTATTCTGTGAATATTGTCACCTCTCAGTTGTGTTTTTCGTGCATGTGCGGTGATAGAGAAAGTTGTATGTGCAGTTTTCTGTCGAAGATTGTGTGAATCGAAAATACTCATGTCATCTTTGGACCGTTTGTTCTCCAACTGTACACATTCGCCTTGTCGACCAGGGAAACATGCAACTAGGAAACGCAGCAGAAAAGAACAGGTTTCGAACATTAACTAATTTGACAATAATCCTGAGCTTACCCTGTATCGACAAGGCGACTGTGACAGTGTTTTGATCAGTTTTGACAAATTCGATTTCAGAAAATTCAAAATTTGCAATATAATATTCCTCGTCAGTTTTTTCAGCCGAGTTCGGTTTTGAGCTGTTCCACAATCGCGCCGAATCCTTCAAGCTGTACGAAGGACTGATGAACGCTGGCAAACAGTTCGGCATTGTCAACTTCGGCACGACCACGCTGTCGGCTTTGCGAATGGAGAAGGGATTCAAAATGTGGGGCCGAGAGGTGGGTTTCGTTTTTTTTGCGCTTCAAATTAAACTTGGGAGTCATGGATGCCTAAATTTCCTAGATTTAAGTGACAAAATCTTCTTGTTGTTGCTGTTTTTGAATAAAGCAGTACAATACACAAATATGACTCGAGCACAACACAACGAATTCAAGAGTTTTGCCGGTTGAAAAATGTTCCGCTTGTGCCAGAAGAACGATGAAATTCCGAGAGCAAATAATCTCATTTGCATTTGGAATGTAATTTTAAGAGTTCGCAAAAAAAACGTTCTAGGATTGACCGAAAAAATAGGCAACTTAGGGTATAGTCCGTCCATCAGCTCATGTCACTTTGTGTTGCTGCTGGCCGACTTGTTCCCTTAATCCTCGTTCTGATGAAAGAGAAATTGAGTTCCCGAAAAAAAATATTTTTGCTCCTGAATAATTGTGATTTTTGTGAAATCGACGTGTTTTATCCATTTTAATTCAATTTAATTTTTAATTTGATCGAATTCAATCTTTTTCGACACCAGGTTTTTTTTTGCAAAATCGGTCACACTGAATTTCTCTTTCATTAAAATGTGGAGGAAGGGAACAATCCAGTCACGAGCAACACAAAGCGACATGAGGTGATGGGCGGACTATACGTTGTATCCTTTCAGTGCTTGTGAAATTGAGCGGTATTTCAGCTGACCCTCGATACCAACCCGTACGAGGCCGGTATTGACAACTTGGTCGATATGACAAAAGTATTTTTGGGTTGGAGTTTGATTTCTTTTTTTTGCTTTGTTTACTACTCCCTCAGTAACCATAATGCCTGAACATTCCCGGCTAAAACATCGGCATGCATGCCAGCCCATTATATGAACTTTCCACACGGTTGTTTGCGTGAAGCTTGTTATTCTCGTATATTACACACCGTGGCATCGAACCAAGTTTCAATTTAATCATGTGAGTGCCCCGGTATTATATTGTCAGTGAACTGTTTCACTTCTGGTTCGAATTATCTGCCGTTTCCAAACGTGCCGACCAAGCCTCGCGAGAAATATGGAATTGATCCGATCAATTGAATTTTTAAATGGCTATAAATTTTTTGAAAAGCTTGCAAGTATCAAATTTAGTTTCCTAAAAGCTGCTGAGTCATTGTATTTAAGCTGAACGCTAGTAAGTTGGCCTTTGAGCTGCAAATAGCCAGTAACCTTTCAATTTTTCTGTGTGTGTGTGTGTGTGGCAGACAATTTTGAAACAAAACAGAAACCCTGACGCGATCCAATCATGAAGCTTGCAATACCGGAATGAAATGAAACGAAAAAAGAAAATCGTACGTATATTTTTTCTTCAAATTTTTCTTTCCAGTCGGATTTCATCGGTCGCGACGCATGCTCGAATCTGATGTCGACCACCACATCGCGTCGTTTGGTGCTGTTGAAATGCGAATTGCCCGATGAAAGTGACGGTAATAACTTGTCGGCACGCATACCCACCGGCTGGGAGGTCATCAGACAGGCGGGGCAGGAGGATGTGAGTTGGGAGTCGTTAGCAGTGTTTTGTATGTAGTTGGGGTTAGGTTGGGTCTTTCGTCCTGTTTTGGGGCATAATGATTGCTTCATTCATTTTTTCAAAGCGTCCTTCGAGAGACGGAAATGAGATTTATTTCCGCACGCGAAAATTGATTTATTATCATTAGTTGGAGAAACATTTTGTTCTCCAACCTGGTGTAACTCAGGACCGAAGGTGGCAATAATTTTGCACGCGAAAAATTGTCGTTGTTGATAACTTGGAAATGCGTTTTTAAGCTGTCTGATACTGTACAAGTGTATTTCTGTTTTAAAAGATATAGTCAAGAACGCGAATTTTAACAAGAATACGGCAATCGTTGTTGAGTGAAGTTTGCAAGTTGACACTGGTTTCGGCCAGCGTAAAAGATTCTCTCAGCGCGAGCAACATTTATGCTGGTCAAATTCACGGAAACAACAAAATCGCAAAATATGGCCCAACCCATTTTCTTCCCCGACCATGCCAGCAAGAGCTGAATGCGTACCGGCCTGTAGTATTCTGGCATGGAAATTGATCTACTTTTGTCGACGCTAGTTATTTTTTTAAGTTGTCGACATTTGGAATCATAATCATTAATAAGTATTCGTATTTCGTTGCTTTCTTTCAGAAATGCGGCCAAGTAACATCCGGCTGCTTCAGTCCACATCTGCAGCGCCCGCTGTGTTTCGCCTGGTTGTCCAATGATGTGCCAGACGATGCGCAGGTATTTTCTCTTAATTTTAATATAACTTTTGTGAGTCTTGAGTGGCATTTGTTTATTTTATTACAGCTCACCGTTGATATGACCTACCTGCGCCTGCGCGCTGAAATCCTGCCACGACCGCCCTCCATACCGATTGGTTGAGCTGGTTTCAAGTGGAGCTTTGGTCACTTTTGTCAATAAATCTACCTATATATGCAGATCTGTGTCACTATTTGTGTAGGTAACTTTTCTGCCCAGATTCGTAATTGGCTGCTTGTTTGAAGCTGCATCAACACTAATCTATATGTTAGAACATTTTTCACTTCTAATTCTTATCGACAAAATACTGCTACCGGTTTTCAACTTGTGGCCAATGAAAAAAAGAAGCCGGTGTTGTAAGGTACTGTATGTTTAGGTACTAATTGCGCAGGGCATTATTTATGCTGTATTGATAAGTAGAGTTCTATATTTGATCTTCCCCTAGCTTTATGTGCGATTGTCTGTTTTGGTCTCGCTTTCGCTTACTTTGGCACGTTTTTTTGGCTTTTATGCGATGAACTCTATTTCCACTTTATACTCATCTTGCTGCCATAAGTCTGCGGTCATTATTATTGTTGATGCTCAAAAAAGTTCGTGTGTAAAATTGTTGAGACTTTCTAAATTTTCCAATGTTTCAAATCACAGAATTTTTATCTTATTATATGGTACAGTATGCCCTCCATAAAGTGAATTGATCGGGAAACATCATTTTGTTCACTATATAGAATATTCACTGTGTAAACTTTTCTTCACACACATTTTGAGCTTCTGCGCACCTGTGCTTTTGGGGTGCTTGTTTCTAGTTTTATTGTCCCTAAATTACGAGTCTTGTGGTTAGCACGCGATTATCTAGCTCATTATGTGACCACGCCTTGCCCCATCCGCTATGTCGTGATCATTTATTTTGTGCCATTTTTAATAACCCTTCACTGTGGCTTGAAGTAATTCTGGCCGATGTGGTGGTTTGTTGTTTCTGCTTGCTGTACTTCTGTTATTTAGACACCACGAAAAAATGTGCAAAACCTACACTCACTGTGGAATTTGGGCTTCAAGGTAAATTTCAAAAAAAAAATCCAATCCACTGCTGTACATTGGTGTATACATAATTCAGGACGGTTTATGCCCATAAAGCTGTTCACGTTCCCAGGCCATCGGATATTGCAAACATTTTCTGAAGCTATTCAGTGCTGGTGTAACATAAAATGTCCATACCAGATGTGTGCTGCTCACGAAATTAGTGGAATGAATTTCTGTTATGTTGTGTCGATGTGAATAAATTATGAAGCGGATTGCAGACTGCACCTTGTGTTGTGTGCAGATTTGATTTGATTTTCGAGGCCACCGCACCGGTTGTTCACCGTTGAATTTTTTCATCGATTTTCATGCCTGAGGTTTTTATGTGCTTGCGTGATTTCATGAATGAACGCTTCTTCAGATTTCAGGTCTGAAACGGTGAAGTGGCAATTTATGTTAAAAAATGACCGAAAATCAGCCAGTGCAAAACCTGGATTCAGATACGGTCTGTTACGCGTACAGTTTGGAATACGTGAAAAGTTGCTCGCTGATCGAAAAAGTTAAATATCGGGTAAATTTTTGTCAGCAATCTTGTTGGTTTGTGAAGATTTGGTTTCTCGCAATGTGCGCGAAGTAGTATGATTTCGATAGAATTGATTTTACTTGTGTGGATGTCCAAACATTCTTGTTTCTGATTGGTACCGTTCCTATTTATTAATTTCAGATTTTCTTTATTGCTACGCTGAACAAAATGCTTCGATTTTATGGATAATGCACAACATTTTGTAGGCCTCCGCAGTGCACTCGCTGGTTCACGCCTATGGGTTGATGGCGCGACCGAAGTTTGTTCTTTTTTATGTTTTGTATTTGCGATCCTAGTTTTTGTTTTGTTTCCTAAATTATGGATCGCGAGAAATGACTGATTTTTTCAGTGTTCGTATTCTCAGTCCGCGTCTGGCCAAACAATCTGAACTGGAGGTGTTCCATTCACAAGATTACATCGGACATTTGTGGTCATTGACACAGCATGCGGACGGCAAGGAACAACGGTGCGTTTGCGTCTTTCTCGATATCAGCAAATTCCCGACAACTTTTGAGTTTTGTGAGGCAAAAACTACCCGCACGCTCTCGTTGTTTGCTGAACTACCGGACTTTTCCACTCAAAGGTCCGAGGGTTCTATGCGGAAATTGGTGCAAAATTCGTCCGGTACCAGAGCTCATACTAAGGATGTGCATCACCGGTGGCCACAAACGATTGCGTTGCCGTTGGCAGTGCCATTTTTTTCGCTCTGTTTTGACGTCACTGTCATGGCGCTTTTCTTGAGCACTGTGCATGTTTCGGTCTTTGGCCCCAAAAACTATCTTCATCAGGACAGAGTAATTTTGCGCTTGGTTTTGTTGTGGAACAAACCAAGTGACAGCGTTCCAAACTTAGTCACGCCCCAAACGCTCTGCGTCCCATGTTTCGTATCCATATCTGATAGCAGCTGTGCTGTCCAAATTGGTTAAGTGGCCTGTTTTCCCCAGAGTCATCACACAACAGCGTGATTGTGTACAGGTGATTGATATTATTTGCTATTATTTATTAACTAGTTTAGTAGAGCTTGGGAAGTATATCTCTTACAACTGCCGTTATTATTCCGTTTGTGTTGTGATTTAGCGCGTTACTGTTCACTTCTGGTAGTGTCTTATGTCTCATTGTTTTCCTCCATGCTCTACCCATTCCAAATATCTAAGGCCGGTTTCACAATGCATGCGGGTTGCGGGTCAGGGTTTTTGGCACGTGGACCCGTTTAGGTAACATACTCACGTTGAATTTTTGCATCAGGGGATGCGCCTCGTTTGCCTGCGTTCTTCACCAAAGTATGAGCGTCAACTGTCGACCCTGGCCATCACTGGACCTGATTTACCGCCAACCCGCACCACTTTTTGCGGGTTAGCGGAAAATGTGGTCTAGTGATGTTTCAAAGTGTCGGTGTGGAAATCAAAAATAACACGGGCGTCAAGACCGACGCGCTGATCACAACGGTACCAAAATTATGAAGAATTGACCTTTGTGTCAGCTGCCACATCCGAAAATGCCTGACCCGCAACCCGCACCCGCATGCATTGTGAAACCGGCCTAATTAACGAGAACGCGTTACGGTAGCTATAGTTGCAATTTTTCCGGAAAAATAGATTTTTACTGAAAAAAAAAAACGTTTTTTTAATATTTTTCGAGCCAAATTTGGGCACCGGTCCAAATGGTGTATACTGTATTTGGCACATTATGCGCTAAAAATGGTGTATGAAGAGGAATCCTGTTCAGAAAGTAAGAAGGATTGCATGGTCACTCAGCTTAGTAAAAACGGAGGTCTTCCACTTAGGTGTTAGATGTCTAAATGCGACCACAAGTCGATGATGATGTGGAAAACCATTTTATTTCTACAACTGACATCCGAGTTGTGTTGTCAATTTCAGCATGGGGCATACGTACTGTACGTACACATTATATCACTAGTGTGCCTAATTGTGGAGCTCGGAATATTGCAAATGAAGAAGAAAGAATTTGTGTTTTGTAGTTATTATGCCTATTGGCCTGAATTGCCCTTAGTCGCAATCGCAGTCAATTGTGCGGTGCAATTGAAAGGGCCGGTGTACTTGATATTCCTCACGCTCTCCACCTCGCTGACTAAATTCTCTTTTTATCTAAACGTGCGTGCGTTGAACAAGGCTGCTGTTCGCGTAAGCGCGCAGAAAATTGTCGTCAGACACCTGGAATATGTCATCATCGCTTTTAAAATTGCACCCCGCAATTGACTGCGATTGCGCGATCGAAAATTCGGGCCGTTATTTTAATCGCTCAATCGTGTACACCATATCAAATCACTGTTGTTCAATCCATTCCTTGAACGCTGCCACCTCGGTGTAAACTCCCGGATATCCCACCTGGGCACATCCTTCGCCCCATGACACGACGCCGTGCAGTTCGTATCGCCCGTCGCTCATGCGACAGACTAACGGGCCGCCGCTATCGCCCTTAAAAAATCCCAATGTGCTTGACGCGAAACTTTCAAAATGAAAATAAAAAAATGGAAGTGAAGTCAAAAGGTGTGGCTGAAACAGGACATGCCTGACACGAGTCTTGAATACCCCACGGATTGAGATAGCCAGCTTTGCCTTGCGCGCACAACTGTATGCGAGGGTCGTATTGGATTTGTCCGTACACTGCTTGGCAGTCTGCGTCCGGAATCACAGACACTGACGCTTGTCGCAAAATTTCAGCTTTGGGGCCACCTGAAAGCAGAAAGTTCTGCGACGGGTGGAGACTGGCCTTTATTCATTAACTGTTATCGTCATCAAAACAACATTTTTTATTTTCTAGTTTTCCTTTATTTCCAATAAAACTAATTGAATGTTGAGCTGCACGCCAAAAATGTCTCTGAGACGACTGACCTGCGCTTCTGACCTGCTGTCTACCATCTGTGCTAAACGACGAGACCAGCAGTGCCCCTAACTCTAGCTGTGTTGAACCCGTGTTTGCAGGCAACTGAAACTGTACACGAGCGGAGCTTCGTGTCCTCTCAGGGACAAACTTCTGTTTGGTGTGCCGCTCAAGGTTCACAATACCTTGTCGGACATTTCCCCATCCGGTGACATAACATTCCTTGCCGTCTTCTGGAGTGATTGGAGCTTCAGGCAAACAAACCGGTGCCACTCGATCACTCCACTCGATCGCTTCAAACGCCTGCAGCAGAAGTAAGGTTTTTTATTGTGTAAACCATCATCACTGTCACCCTTGATGATATTATATTGCTGTACAGATCGAGTCGTGCTTGACTTGCACTTGCACACTCGTCTTCTTTGCCCCGTAGCCGACGGATACCATTGCATTTTTGTGGTGTCTGTGAAATTTTGGCGAGAATACAACTCTGGTTAAAAAACACTTAGTTGCTGTCTCACTCCACTTTTGATGGCATATTAGTTGCTTCTTTTATAGTTCGTGACCCAGGTTCGTGACGAACTTCGAGTTTTAAAACGGCGATGTCGTTGAATAAACCGGGGCGTGTTTCGCTATAGTTTTGATGCCGTGTGTTGTTCCACTTGGGGAAGATCCACTCAACTCCGGTTGTATCGATAATATTGTGGGCGCCGAGCATGACTTCGACATCGACTACAACCATCCTGAAAGTTTATTGATCTTGGTTGATGCAAGAAAGTATTTCCCTGTAGATACTATGCTACAGAAGATAGTCACTTACGGATCGTGCAAGCAATGGGCTGCGGTGATAATTTTTGTTGCACTGATTATAGTTCCGCCACAAACAGGGCCATCTATTTTTCCGCCGGTCCCGTCCGCATATGTAATTGCCAAACCCACTTGCCATGGCCAACTGTGTGGTATGACCTCGCGCCCATCTGGAATGCAGTTCATGCTTTTGTGGCCACGGTTTGCTAAGCGTTCCGTGCAGGGCGGCAGCTAGGTCTGAATCTAGGGGTATACCTGGACGAAAAGTCATTTTATCCAGTGCTTGTTCCATTTCTAAAGCTCGTTTTTATCTTGTGCTTGTTCAAAATTCGGCGCCCCATTGAACCATGATCGATCAACGTAGTTTTGTGCCGGAAAATTTTTACTTTTTGTTCCCGAAATCGAAATCACTAGAAGACAGTGAAAATGGGTTATTTAACGCGCCTGCGTGCGATTTTTTTACCTTTGCAGTGTTCGAGTGTGAAAATCTTGCGATTTATTGTATCTTTTTTCCTTCTTGTGACCTCTTGGAAGGAGAACGGTAACCCCTGAGCGGCTGAGGGTTAAACCAGTACCCTTTTCTAGCGCCAGTGGTTCTGTGGCGCAATACTTACTGACAATGCGCTCGGCTTTTGCTCGTGACCCGTTCCTGCGCCTGGTCGCCGCAGCGGCAGAGCTTGTCTTGCGACGACGACCTCTGGCACGTGGGCGAGTCTTTTGCTGAGTTGAACCACCAGATGGACTGAAAAAACGGTCGATTACGAAATTATTAAATGTCGAATTTATGAAAAG